>CAJOBZ010000022.1:3132500-3270000 GCA_905332375.1 Pieris macdunnoughi | reverse complement strand
GCTCATGTACGAAGCGTTTTACTGTCTGTAAAATGTCTAGATTGTATATAGAAATAAATAAAATACGAGATGAGACAAAAAGTAACCCGACGCATTTCCGAGGAAAGCAATAACTATTGTTAGAATTGTCAATGAGAATTTCCGTATAAGGCTATACATAATGTAAATCTAAACCTAGGTTTAAAGGTAGATAATCATTAAAAAATCAATCAGACATGGCAATTTCAAGAAAAAAAGCGCCAAAAGGTTCTCTTTATGTAATAGTACCAGCAAGTAAGTTTTATGCACTGCTGTAGTTCCATAAAAGTATTTGAATAGTTTTATTATTAAAGTATTAATAAAAAATCAGTGACGCTACAACTTTTTGAGGTCTGGACCTCAGATTTCTGTATCTGTTTAATGATCATTTGTCAAACTAATAGGCAAGTAGGTGATCAGCCTTTTGTGCCGTCGGCTTTTTGGGTCTTAAGCACGCCGGTTTCCTCATTATGTTTTCCTTCACCGTGCGAGCGAAAGTTAAATGCGCACGTAGAAAGTCCATTGGTGCACAGCCGGGGATCGAACCTACGACCACAGGGATGAGAGTCGCACGCAGAATCCACTTGGCCAACACTGCTCATATATTATAATTAAATACTATTAAAGTAATAAAAAATTTAACAGACTGACAAGTAATCGAAATTATTTACATACGTATTATATGTATAATACAAGTCCAGAAATGCGTGGATAAAAAACCCTGAGTTGTGTGAAATCAAAAATCGATCAGTTATTTTCCAGCTTTCCGAAAAATGCGTACTGAAATATTATCAAGCAAAATCTCATATAACGGTCAAACTTATAACTGCTTTTTTTGAAGAAAGTACCTATTAGTGAAATTTTACACAGACTTAAGCTGATATAGCCTTATTTACTAAATCATTTTTGTCTTTAGCAACAAAAAATACTATTTTATATTTCAAATATTTTAATACAATTTAGTATTATTGTAAAAACAGTAGGCTAGACGCGACGCCCACATTATTTTTCAAAGGTTATTAAGGGTGGACTCCACCTTCAAAAGATTTCCACGAAATTTAATATTGATAATAAGCTTTTGATCTTGCTGTTTACGTAACAAATTTAAGTATAAACTTTGAGAAAATATAATATTTAATTATCAATATAAATAAAACTACAATATTATCAGACTCAGAAATGTATCTTAAAGTGTGTTCGGCCTTAACGTAAGTAACTTAAGTGGAAACGGACACATACAATGTGTTCATTAAGGCGTACGTTAACCGTTATTACGTGTAACAGGATTAAAATAATCGTGGCGCCATCTATTTAAATTACATAATATAGATACAATTAGCGTTCTCCATGCTGGTCGGCAAATATAAAAAAAAATATTAGTATTTCTGGTGTTCGCCATAGTGATCGGAGCGGTTTTAAGTCCAATATCCAAGAGGTTAAAAATTATTATTCACAGGTTTATTTATATTCTTTAATGAAGAAGGAAACTAGGGGGAAAAAAAAATTTTTTTTTTTTTTTCAATAGTTTTTGTTAATTATTTATTGTAGATTATATATTTTAAGATAGACAATATAAAATATAATTAGATTTAATTTTTTTTTTTGTGGTATTTGGAGGAGCGCAATCCGGCCTTCTTTTATTATCTTCTATCGCCGGACCGGTGGAGAAAGGGGCGAATTCCTTCTTTTATTATTTTACCCACTTGAAATCTTGCGTAAGAACTATGAATATTGTTATGCATATTTAGCACATCTTCCTCTATTTAAAAAAAACTAAAACTAGTTGTGTAATAAAATTATATTTTACATTTCCGTAGAATAAGTGGTCCTAATTTAAAACAGATCAGCCAATAGATATCGAACCTAGTACCTACTTTGCACTATTAGGTATAGATAGAGGCAGACCCAATCACAGGCTGAGTTTCATTATCGAACGTTAAGGCAGAATACGAAATACCATCTGTATCACCTCGTTCCACAACTGAGCGTTTCTTAAGGCAGTTTTTGTCGGGCACCACCACTATGTGGAACCAGCTACCCAATTAGGTATTTCTGAATCAATACGACCTAGGGTTCTTCAAGAAAAGAGCGTAGCAATTCAAATAATCACGGCAACGCACTTGCGAACCCTAGGCATTAAGAGTGTCCATGTGCCCGCTTTCTCAGACTTACCTTACGAAAAACTTTGCTTAGTGTACACTAAGGTTAAACTATGATTTCGTATTTATAGACATTTTAACGGTGAGATTAAGCTAAGCCCAAGCTAAGACAGAAAAATGTCAAAATACAAATTGATGTTTCATTTCATGCATACTTTGTTTATTATCTTAAAAAAGTTAACAATAACAAATATTTAAACATCTAAAACGGGTACACATATATCTTCAATTTACTTTTTTTTATGTATTCATTTATTTTATTATTGCAATAACTAGAAATTTCGTAACCTTTAGAAAATGTATTAATTATTTAAAGATGACAATAATTTTATTAGTAGAAGGATCGCAATGTTTTGGTTAGGTTATAGTTGAATTTGGTATATAATATGCAAGCAGGGCTGGGTGACATACAAAATCACACAGTTATTTTTAGATTTTAAAATGGGGTTTGAACAATTACATAAATAATATAAATAAACAACAATAAATACCATAATAATGTGTAATTATTTTATTTATGATTTATGGTATTTATCAAGATCATTTATAATTTTTGAATTCAAATTATTTTTAAGATGGAACTCCGATACAAAATGGCAACCCGTTCATTAAAAACCGACAAAAATAAAAAGTCCAGTAAAGATATGATGGTAAAGCAAATTTTGGGATTATTTTTGTAGGTTGAAGTGTATTTGGTTGAGATTGTAAGCGAGAGATTGTAGTTTGTCTATAAATACGCTGTAGCGATATAAGTAGAAAAGAGTGTCCATGTGCGACGGTATCACTTAACATTAAGTTCCTCCTGTCCGTTTGCCCCCTGTTTTTTTAAAAAAAAGGCTAACACAGTATGAACCTAATAAGACACATTAAGCCACATTTCGAAAAAAACCGGGGGGGGCCAATTTTTTTTCAGCCAAACCATGAATGGGCGAATGAAATATACACACATTGCGCATTATATTGCTTCAATAAACAGAATGTATCGGTTTATTAGTCTATAAATAAGGGTTGGGCGTGGGTAGACGAGCTTCGACTGTACCAAGATCATAAGATAACTGAGGCCTGTGACGCAAGTCCACAGAGCCATCTTCTCGACAAGTAACTTTGATATGAAGGAAAAAAGGCATTTGATGATTGTATATTTAAGACACGGCTGTTTATTTTAAGAACCAGGAATCACCGCAATAATAGCCGGTTATCAACTTTAATCTTTTCTATGTATATTAAATTCTCGCGTGACAGTTAGTGTAAGCCAACCAATCTTTTCATGATTTTATTTGTGTATAGTATGCAGGTCTGAAAATAGAGCAGTGTTGGCCAAAGCTTCTCGTGCGACTTTCATCCCTGAGGTCGTAGGTTTGTGTGCTATCTTTTATGTTGATTTAAATTGGAAGGAAAAGAAAAGGGGAAGAAACGGTCGACGGTGTGTTCGACATGAGATGATACCGTTGATTGAAAATAATCGGCACAGACCTAAAGAGGTTTTTTTATTTTTTTTGTGTTGTAAGTGATAAGGATGGCCCAGCTATTTTTTTTTTAATTTTTGGGTTTTTTTTTCCCCTTTTTAACCAACCATTTTAACTCTAAATATTTTCCCTTTAAAACCAATATAAGTATTATAGTAAAACAGCTTTTGCAGTGTAAGCTAATATACCTAGTACGTGTAATTTAATGCTCTATAATGCGTGGGTTTCAGTAATTTCTACGAAGACGGGAGCTATTTGTAATTTAACTTCGTAAAACTGATTTGTGTGAGGGAACTCGAGAACTTCAAAGCGACTAAGTAGTTTAACTTTATCTTATGTAAATTCTAATTACTTCAACATTTTCCCATGAAATAACATATATTTATGTAGCTTCTATAGGTATATTCTGTAGGTTCAGTATATCCTTTACCGACACCTATACTCAAACTCAAAAGATCTTTATTAATGTAGGTAAACAAGTACACTTATGAATTGTCAGAAAGAAGTTAAATTAATTGTAAATTTACATTTACTACCAGTTCGCAAGTCAAGGGCGTAGATCGGGTAAGACCTGGCAAGAAACTTTCCACCACTCTTTTTAATCGCCAAGTATTGTCATACAAATTGTTTGAACTGGAGCAAATCTATCCCAAGGATTAGGTTCATTAAGTATTCCTCAAATTTATAAAAAGCTTTATTGATTAATTTTCGTTTAACGAGGGCTTTGAATTTTAGTGATAGTTCTATAATTTAACTTGGGAGTTTGTTGTAAAAACGAATACAATTTCCATATAAGGAGTGGTTGTATAGTAGCGTAGACAAATTCATTAATCGACTATAATAACGGTGATGAGTTCCATTACTGATTTACATGAAATTTCAAGATCCATATTCCATATATTGCAACTAGCTGACCCGGCAAACGTTTTGCCATGTAAATTATTTCTAGAAAAAATTTTTTTCGTTCAATAAAAATAACTATCTACTATAATAAAAAATAGGGATTGATCGGTGAATATTAAGGGTTGTATGTATTTTTGTATGCTGTATCATAAAAAAATAAAAACAGAAAGTTTACCCACCCTTAACATATGGGGGGATGAAAAATCGATGTTGTCTGTAGATTCGCAGATAACCGATATGCACACAAAATTTCACGAAAATCAGTCGAGCCATTTCGGAGGAGTTTAATTACAAACACCGTGACACAAGAATTTTATATATTAGATAATATCAAGTCACAATCTTCGCTAATAAAATGTTAGTATATGTACTTACATTAAGTTTACGGTATATATTTAAGACTAGTCCACGATCTGAGATCTCGGAAGGAATCCAAACTCTTGTCTCTCATCTTTAGTACTATTTTTCAATCTGCCCCACTATCTTTTTTATTTCATTTTACCTGGTTTCTGGTGCGGGTTTTCTTTTTCTGCCCACTGGGCAATTCTAAGCCACCTTTTTGACCCATCTGCCATCACAAACGCGGGCCAAACCAGCATTATTTAACTTTTTTGAGGGTCTATTATTTTTATGTTTTTCACTTTGTCTTTAATTTTCAACCGCCCCATAGTATAATCACTGACAAATATCAAACTTTAAATTGGTTCGACAGCCTTTGAACGGATTTAAATTTTAGTTAAGTTCTGGATTATAGTTCCTGCCTTATTGGATCTGGATTATGTTCCTGGATTATAGGACTCACTAGAAAAAATAAGATTTATTAACATAGGAACTGATAACACTTATGAACCTTAATAAAAAAAAACGTGTGTGTACTCACACGCGTTAGAAGTTATACTTATTTGAAAAAGATTTATTCTACGTTTGTAGAAAAAACGACACTAACAATAGAAAAAACTAAAATGTTGACTAACTAACTTCAGGGTGTCGGTTTTCGTGACGGTGTGCGCGCGTATCGTAAAAATATACTCGCATAATTTTCCCCTAACGCGCCAAAAGAAGTATAACTTCAAAAATGAACTACTAAATTTCAGTGGGAGGCAAAGCAGCTAAGGACTTTATTCAACCAACAAGATAGAGAACGACAAAGACTAACACAGGTGAGCTGGAAATCTCCAACAGTTATTACGAATACGCATCGAAAGATCTGATAGCAAATGGCGTTAATGAGGTGTTGGTTTTGCTATTTCCAATAATCTCATCTATGATCTTAATTAAAATATGATTACCTTTCACCAGCTATCAATAAGAACGGATGAAAACACGCTTTACTGCGCCAGATAGATGTTAATCCGTGCTAAAAACCTACAGTGATTTTATTAAGCTTATGGATTTCAAAACATGCTTATGGATATTTTTTAATATATGTATTTCTTAATCTAGTTTATTTTCGTTTATTTAATTGTATATTTCTTTTCTACCGTTTTAATTCAAATTGTAATGTTTCCCGCTTAAGGTTGGGCACACTTGTCATTGATGCACATGCATGTATTGTATTTTTTGTATGTCGTGCTCTCTGTAAGTGTCTGTATGTGCTGCGTTTTAAAATAAAATAAAAATGATTACCTTGATAAAAACTATTACTGTTTGTTACGTACTAACGTAATGACACCAGAGTTATGAAACATTCCATACTTAATTCAGGCCGCATCAATTTTTCAAATTTTATTGGCTCTACCATGTTATAATGTTTAATGTCCTGTTAAAATTATAAACGCGAACGTTAAGTAAGGATGGATGTTTGTTACTCTTTTACGTAAAAACTACTGAGTGGATTTTAATGAAACTTTATTATTATGTAGCTTATACATCAGAATAACACATAGGCTACAATTTATAAAGATATTGTGTGAATTGTCTTAAATATCAAGTAAGTAGGAAAAAAATCTACCATCTGCGAGCTATTCTGGCGTGCGATGCCACAACCGCTAGAGTTACACATATGTAATGTATGATGGAAATGTTTATCTTGAATAGTCTTACAAAAAGCCCGCAACAGTATATATCTATATCATATGTGTAAGCCATTATAGCCACAATAGTGAACCATAACTACAATAAAAATTGATAATTGATTTCAAATGCACATTTGGTAGTAATACATTGATTCCTAAATGAAAATAGATACTTTTATCGCTTTCATTAATACAAAAAAAACATAAATATATTTAAAATAAAGTCGTCTACACTATTTATAACTCAAGAACGGCTGAACCGATTTGGCTGAAAATTGGTGGGAAGGTTAGCTTAGAACCAGGAGACCGTCATAGGATCTTAGACGGACTCAGGACTTTTTATTTTTTAAGTGGATTCGTTAATAGTTCAGATTATTTACAATTAGATGTTTTTGGTTTGTTTTTCTTATTTTAAATGTTGTATTTAAGATGTGAGTTCAGAACGTCTGTCGGGTCCGCTAGTTATAAAATATAGCTACCAAAATTATAGAACTGTGAGTCTAGACTGTCTCGAGGGAGTACGATGACATTGGTGATAAAATAGTAGTAAACTCAATAACGACAACTAACTGAGTTACTGTAGCGAGTAATATGTTGAATATGTTTCGCTTCTGACTTTTTATTTATTTAATGGAGACTCTATACAGAGTCTAGAGTACAACTCTCGACTGAACCTTAAGAAGAAATTGTGAGAAAACGAGATGAAAAGATGAGATGGCTTTGTGTAGAAGAATAGAATCATCCCAATCATCTGAGTTTCATCATCGGACGTCTGAGTTTCATCATCGGACGTCGAGACAGAATACGAAATTCCACCCGTATCACCTCGACGTCCGCCGTTCCACAACTAAGCGTTTTTCAAGGCAGTTTTAGCCGCGCACCACCACTATGTGGAATCAGCTGCCCACTGAAGTATTTCCGAACCAATTCGACTTAGGGTCCTTCAAGAAAAGAGCGTACCTATTCTTAAAAGGCCGGCAACGCACTCGCGAGCCCTCTGGCATTGAGAGTGTCCATGGGCGGCGGTATCACTTAACATCAGGTGAGCCTCCTGCCCGTTTGCCCCCCGTTCTATTAAAAAAAAAAACCCGTAGAATCCTGGTGGTCAGACTCTAGGCAGATGTTTTTTGAATTCTTTAAAATATAAGTGCGTGTTTTTAATGGAATAATTTGTACTTAATAGTTACACATTTGCTCTTATAATTGCCCTTGCCCTAATTTTATTCTCACGACTTGCTTATTAACAGTTTTAAAGAGCTGTCTATGAAGCATCAGTCATTAAAAGCAAAATTTATAAACGAAATTGCATATTTAGGTAATTTTCATTCCAAAGCAATATGATTTTAAGTTACGTATGGTCCCGAAAATCACCTATGAGTCATAAGGCAGACATTTTGTGCCCCTTTCATTGCGTGTTGTTCGTTAGGTTAGGCGTTTAAGGTAATACGTTCTTAGTTCCACAAAGAGTACGCTGCTGAATGCTGCTAATGGATTCTGACGATGACAACCGATGTTCTCCATATTTTTGGAGTTCAAGGATGAATACAACGGAGTGATTTAATAGAAAAAAAGGGTGCGTGTACTTATGTACGCGCGTAAGAAGTTATACTTCTTTGGCATTATTAAAAATAGTTTTTGATTGAATGCAAATAATTAATTACAATTAAATAATCAAAGACTGGAAAAGGAGTCATTATAGTCAATAAACTTCAGTTTTGAAAAATTTAATAAATAAATATTTATTAATATTCTCTTACATTAAGTGTAACATAAATTCTATTATTATTCCAATGTTGTTTTTAAATTATGTCCAAAGCCGTAGCATCTTCCGTGGGCAACTTCATTCTGTTAATTTTGTGTCACGGTGCGCGCGCATCCTAAAATTTCACTCTCATAAATTTTTCATAACGCGCCTAAAGAAGTATAACTTCAAAAATAATAATCACGTAATTTAGACAAAAAATACGTCTCCATACAAATTACAAAACTCGATTTTCGTCTTTAGTTTATTAACTTATGTTACATGTACAGTATTCTAGTTTAACTAAATCTATTAAAATGTTCACACGATCATGCCCTCGTATTGGAGCGACAACTCTTGAAATGTTTTAAGTGCGTCATGGGTGAAATACTTTCACATAATTGTTTTACGCTCAGTTGAAATCTGAACATTAAAATTTGTCTGTACATTGATACTATTAAGAACCTATAATCATAGTCGAGTCATAGACAACGGACTGTTGAAGAATTTAAATTTGGAAGAGCTATTTCTAGAGTCAAAGAATTTAGAATTGATTTGTTATGTCGTTCATCACAATAATAGTATTTTCATATAGTGTATCTAACTAACGTGGTACAAGAGAGTCTAGAATCCAAGTAATTGTAGACTGTAATTATAAATATATTTTGATGAAGGCTATTCAATTATAATCAGTTTGACAATCAATAAAAAAAAATGGTTTTAGTTTTCCGTTGAGTGAACTGACAAAAGGTCAGTTTTAAGGCACTTCCTGTAAGAAATAGTTAGTCCTGAAGGTATGTCGCTACAGCTATCATATTTATACTTACTTCTTTTTCATGTTTTTTTTATTATCGTCCCTTTCACTGTTTACATATGTTTTAATTGCTTTGCTTTGTTCCATTAGTTTTGTTTAAGTAGTCTTATGTCTTACGTTTTGCACTTCTTGAAAGCACTCTAATGTTCACAAAAGAGAGTGCGACTATACATGAATTACAATCTAGCCTATACCAAAAATTAATCCTTATTTAATTTAATGTTTTTTTCCCTCACAGATTGCCTGGAAGAGATCGCTCGAAAGCGATAAGGCCGCCTGTTTATTTAATTATTTGAATTGTACTGTATTTCTGTATACTTACAAAGAATTGTTAATAAATAAATAATTACTATAGCAGATTAATTTGAGAGGCATAAAACGTTTATAAAAATATAAGTTATTAACATTCAAGAGAGCGCAGCAGTGCAAAGCCGGTACATTATCTTAATACATTATAAAACAATGAAATGTTTGGACGTATCATTCTCACAGACAATTAGGAAAGATATGAAAACAAAGTGTACAAGATCTTTAATTGATATTATAATAAATCTTACATGTTCACTGATGAGACTAGACAATCAAGTAGTTTTTTTACTAATTATTTAAAAATAATTAACTTGTGTGACTCCGATACCTACGTATATATTAGATTTGTGTCAAAATGCGTGTTTCTGTGTCTAAATTACCAGAGATCGACGATTTTTGACTACAATTTAGTCAAAAATCGTAAATAAAATAAATCAATGGCCAAACAACAGTTGTAGGTCTGGGCCTCATATTTATGTGTATGTTTTATGATCATTTATCAATCTAATAGGCAAGTAGGTGATCAGCCTCCTGTGACTGACACACGTCATCGACTTTTTGGGTCTAAGGAAAGCCGATTTCCTCACAATGTTTTCCTTTACCGTTCTAGCGAATGTTAAATGCGCACCGAAAGAAAGTCCATTGGTGCATAGCCGGGGATCGAACCTACGACCTCAGGGATGAGAATCGCACGCTGAAGCCACTAGGCCAGCAATGCAATGTGAAAATTATTCATAGGTGAAATAATATTGACATTTTTCAACTTGTCAATCCATTCTTCATGTAAGGAATACTTCAATACTAAGGAAAGGAATTTCCTTTAAGGTTTATATTATGCAAATTACGCCTTTAAACTCACTTAAAAATTTCACAAAGCAACAGTATTGAGCTAATATAAACTGTAACTCAAGAGCCAGCGTAAACAGTCGCGAATACTGGTAGTTAGCTGAAGGATTCGCCTTTGTTCCCCTAATGAATAATACAGTTTTGAAAAACAAAACAGGATCGCGCGTGATCTCGCAAGATGAGGCCGGTGACATTCCTTATACCTAATGTGGAACAATGTGAAATTCAAAGAGCTATTTCGAGATACCGCCACGGACTTTGAAACACACCGAATTTAAGTTTCTTGCGCCTCGACGTGGTTCGTTTTATAATTGGTTAACAAAAACATACATTATACATTTTAAAGTGATACAACATTTCGATAAGAAAAGGTAGCATTAAAGGTACTACAGAGACAAAAAGTTTTAAATTTGGTTTAATTTTCTATTTATCATTTTTTAATTATTATTATTACTATGTATATGTTGTGTGTTGAATAAACACTTTAGTTACACATATATATTGCTTATAGGTATTTGAGTGATTTGTTTGGTTTACATTATTTTCCTATATATAGGTTTTACCTATCAACACAGGAAAAATATTGGATTTGACGTTCGGTATATCCATTCATAAATAATTTTGTCATTCATATTTTGGGAAATATAAGGAAAATATAACATAGACTGGTAGATTAATTATAATAGTAGGCTTCGTAATCGTGTTTTGTTTCACGTACCTCACATCAACACTAACATGCAATATGCATAAAACTCAGTTTTGTATCGCGCAGCCCGGCCGTACAACGGCCAATATTTAACCCTTGATTTAAGCTATCGCGGAATATACTTAAAAAGAGAATTTAGAATATCCATAGCGCTAAATCACCTGCATCATGAGCACACCCCACATACACACCCCTCACGTACATCTTCCTCGAACTTCGATTTTGTTCCACAACGCGGTTCGAGTATATCAAGTATGTACATAGGCGCTTATTAAAAGACCAGGTGCCAACTTTGAACGATTTAAGTATGGTCCACTGTAAGGGACCATACTTTTTATAATTGATTTTCAATTATTTTTATTATAACTTTATCACAGTTTAAGAAAATTTTAAATACGCAAATTAGTTCCCAGTGCTGTCTTAACTTTAACAACGTCTAGGAAGGTTTAAGCTTCAGGTATTTGATAAGTCGATTGTTTTAACATGCAATACTAAACACGTGAAATTCCCAGTCACAAGCAGGAGTTCATTTACGGCACTAATTAAGAGTCTTTGCTCGAGCTTACGATTTTGTTCTTTGGAGTGTTACATGTTTATCTTAGGTTCTTTGCAGGGTAATAAAATACTTATGTTGGCATCTGGTATATAGTACCGGTTATCCGAGCTGGTTCTTTACAGTTAAGAAAGTATCGAAATTCTTGAGGAAAGGAGCACGAGATCTAGTAAGTGCCACATTGACGACCGCTGATAAATTTTAGTTTTGAGGACTTTTACTATGACTTTCGAACCGAGACTAGAACTTAGAAATACAATTTAATAGGTTATTATTAAATCGAATTGAAGCTAATATTCATGGTATTAATTTATTTTTTAATTGTTAACAGCTAATACAATATTTGAAATGAGGAAAGGATAATGTAACTAAGTGAATTCTAGCTTTTATGTTACTACTTCATTAGTTTAATCTCATGGTACTTAGGATAACTTTGGGTATATATTAAAACATTTATTTATTGTTAACGATAGTTATCATTCTTTAAAAAGAACAGTATGACCTTCTCTGAAAATACGAGATCTATAACTATTCGAATTCACGGCAACGCACCGTGATACAATGTTTAGAATTGGGGACTATTAACAGGTACTCTAAGATAAGACTAGCCAACTAAAAAGATTGTTAATAAGATTAGTTTTAATTGAATATGGCTCAATTCATAGACATTATTTATTTTTAAGTGTTCCCAAAGATAATAGCAACTGCGATTTTGTATTACTCACTCATAGTAGTAAAACTCATGGCACGGGCCAAAACTGTATATATTAAAACATTCATTTATTGTTCACGATTACTTCTTAGTGCACAGTATACCTACTCTAAAAATAAGTAAATGCTTTTAACTATTCGACTTCCCGGCAATGCCCTGCATACAAATCATCAAAATTAAGTAATATTAACGGTATCTAAGTTAGCTAACCAACTAAAAAAACATTGTTAAAAGATTAGTTTTTTGGATATGGTCAACTCATAAACATTTAGAAGTTTCCCAAAGACACCAGAGCTTCACTTGTTTCATACAAAAGTTTTATTCAAATTCAATTCGATATGTAGATGTTAAAAAAAAATAAGCCTGTGTACAACATTATGCCGTAAGCCTGTAAACAAATATGGGTCAAATTGGTGAAATACCTAACTGTAGCACTTGCGTACCGATGGGCATTATTTCCGTGCCACCTACTTTGATTATGTCACGCCTAGTGTGCCTAGATCCAGTCTAGATAGGTGATGGGTCGCGGTCGATGCCCTGACACCGTTGCACTGTAGGCCGATTATACAGGCATAGGCTTTTTAAACATATGTTGACGCTAGTTCAAATGTTTCAGATAAAGAAATTTATATGAAATATATGTAAATGTAACTTATCTCTTAGTTCTTGAGTGAAAATTAATTCAAAGATCTAAATTACATATAATTATTTTTATTCCGTACTTAAGATATTAAAAGATTCTATGTATTTTGTCACTCATATCATCCTAAGTAGGTTCTACACATAAATTTAGTGTATTTTAACAACATTTTTAAGAATGTAGGTGGGGTCCGAAGTAAACAATAAGTTTTGATTTGAAAACAAAATTACATCGTATAACTTAATATTATCTTCAATACACTCAATAAACAACTATAAATAGTATGTCTAACGCAAGAACTCATCAGTACCAATCTAGTGGATATTATGAAAAAGATACAGGGTGTAGATTTTTTCGAATTTTAATAAGAATTAGTAAAAAAAAGTCAATTTTCTTAAAAACCGCAAAATAAATTATAACTCTGCAGGGGTTGAGCTTAGAGACCTCCCGTGGAACAATTTTTTGCAGCTGATGGCCTCATCTATTCCCTATTTGCGTTTCATCCACGACTTTTTGGCCACCCTGTATAGTCTCAAAACAATTTTTTTTTTCTTTATATTTTACTTTATTTTAGTTATAGGTAGTGTGTTATTTTGTTAGGTATTTATACACTTCTTGTATTTTACCCTCTGTAGGTTTTTCTTTTTTATTGTTCCATATTAGGGTTGCCTGGAAGAAATCGCTTGTTAGCGATAAGGCCACCCGTTGACTAACAACTTATGTAACCAGCTTTTTATATAATGTATTTTTTTGTATAAGATAACGAAGTGTGAATAAATAAATTATTATATTTCAGACAATTACATAAATCGATAATGATACACCTAAACATTCCTCAGGAGTTACACTATGTATAAAAAGTTCGGTAGCTTTTAAGTTAAACGTGTCACACAGACGGAGACATGCAGTCGGCAGTAATTTTATAGTATGAAAGGTTATGTAGCTAGCTTTCTACCCTAAGTAAAGTATTAATTTCCTATTCGGTTTTTAAACCTAACCTAGTATCGTAAATATAGGTGAAATTAAGGTAACCGAGTGCAAAAAGCCCCGAGCATCAAACGTGATATTGCGTCCCGCTCCAGTGCTTTTAATTTGCGACGTAAATTCGTATAGGGGTGGTTACCCTTCGTTATCAGACATTCCTTATGCCTTGTTGATTGAATATTAACGAAAACGTTTCCACAAATATCTAATACATACTAATTTTCGTACGTACTACGCAGGATTAAAATAATATTTAATAAAATGATGTAGCGTGAATGACATATTTTATCTACTTTAAAAACCAGAAGCGATAAAAGTATCTCGTTTCATTTAGGAATCAATTTACTACCAATTGTGCATTTTAAATAAATTATCACATAATATCTTCATAAATTGTAGCCTATGTGTTATTTTGTTGTATAAGCTATATTATCGTAAAGTTTCATTAAAATCCATTCAGTAGTTTTTACGTGACAGAGTAACAAACATCCACCCATACTTACAAACTTTCGCGTTTATAATATTAGTAGGATTTGTTATAACAGTGCGAGTGCTTGTTTCCTTTACCATTATGTTTTCTTCACCATTTCGACACTTCAAAGAAATTATTATATTTTAGAACGAAATAAATAAAATACGTACATTTAATATGAAATTATAATAAATCTATATTTAAACTAGTGAATGTGCTATTAGCATTTATGATCAATGTTTTTCGGTAGTACACGAGCGGTTAATTTGGTCGTAAATCTCGCGTCGGCTATTTAATGGCTGTAAAACCCGGCGCGTGCGCAGGAAACAGTTCCCAGACCGACAGGAAGCAGATTAAGAATTTCCTAATTGGGTTGACTTTTTAAAATATTTTTGACAAGATTTTAAGCATTTTTTTTCAATACGTAACTCTTTTTAACCGACTTCCTTAAAAAACCGGTTTTTATACGCGTTTATGATTAAAATATATATACTATATTTGATTAATTAATTAATAAGCAAAAATTGAAATTACGCAAACTCAATGAAAAACACCGTCGACCATATCACTTGGTAAGAAGAAAAAGTGGCTCTTCTTGTATATTTAGAATCCTACGTTGTTGCCCTGAGTTATATAGGTAATGTTTATTTAAGACATATAAAGAGCGTGTCCAGCCGTAAACAACGTGTCGCATAACAAAGCGATGTATAGAATAAGCTTCTAGATCGTTCCATTTATTTTGTTTCATTTCGCTCTAGGTATAACAAACACATCTTTTAATTAAGTAATTACGGTCCAACAATTTGTCTTAATCCACCTCGTTAGGAAAATCGCGTAGGCTCATAGATCTCAGCCTAAAAAAATAAATTAAACATCCTTCAGGAATAATGTAACTCTAAAGTAATCTTTATTGCAACGAACTAAAGCTGGTTATTAAATCGAGCTGGATAAAAACAATTGAACTCCGTAAATTGAATGAAGTGTGACCCTTTGTGTTGTTTTCTTTTTGGCACATCCCTTGTGGGAAGTAATGATTAATAATATCCGATATTATTTTCCAACGAGAATTCCAGCAATTAAGTCAATATTATTTTCCTATACCAAATCTAAACTATAATTCTAGACAAATAATAAAAAAAATACATTAATAGGGCAAAACAGAACATGCAAAAGTTTTAAATGAGACATTTGTAAAAGAAAAATTTGTTTAGAGTCGCCCGTATCTTAGTGGTACACATGGTGTATAAGCCGTGAGCCTGGAGTCGAAATTGTGTAAAACAAAAAATATTTTCCGGTTAATAGGCGAAGGTTACTCAAAAAAATATCGAAGCAGACGCTGAATGAATATCGATATTTTCATTTAATACTTCAAGTTAAATGAAGAATATTTGGCTAGTACAGTATAGTAAATGTAACAAGGAGTCTGTCTTGAACAATAGTGAACCACACAAAGGCGCCAGTAGACAGTAGTCTGAGGTAAGATTATTCCAGCCCAAGGGAAACTGACGAATCATGGCAGACTGTTTTGTTTGGTTTAGTCTAAGATCTTTAGAGTAGATACTTGGATTACTGCGGATATATAACTGCCCTTAAAAATCAGTAAACTATATTATTTTCTTAGGCACAGAATCAGTAACATTATCATGATTGAAAAAAAAAGTAATCGTAGTTACTCTAAACACAGGGGCCCCTAGTGTGGGGACTAACGTTAGATCAACAACTATATTTATGTCACGAATAAGGTTTTATTTATTTATTTATCAAAGTGAAGATGAAACATAAATTTAATATTTCTGTCTATCCTATCGTCGACTAAAAACGAAAATGTTCTGTCAACTTAGAAACGAAAAAATCTACTTAAACGAATGGTAACTTCTAAATTTAAAAGAGAGGCTTAGAGAAAGTTTAAACATTATTTAAAACAAATTACACTGGTTCAACAAAAGTATCTGTCTGCTTGTTAATACAATTTAATGAGACAAAAGGCGTACGAATGAGATCGACACTTCTATAAGTTTCTTTGGAAAAAACAATTAAAGCAATGTCTGGACCTTTTTGAATATATTTGATTTTTGTTTTATACAATTTAAGTTAGCTGTAGGATTACGAAATAAATAAAACATAATATTGATAGCTGGCATAACTACGTACTAAGGCAGGAAATGTCAAACAAAAAACGCACCATATTCGGAAGTAAACTAACAATTGAATGCGATGATTAAACACAATAATGGATATAATAATAACATACAGCTTTAATTATGTTTTTAACTAATAAATTACAAATTATTGTAATTTATTAGTTTTCAAGGGCACTCGCACACAAATTCAATTAGTTTTAGCGTAAGTATTTATGTATTAAATATTGAAAATTGAAGAATCAAATTGATAATAATAATATATAACTTCATTATTTTTAGTATACATTCAAAATAAGTTCTATTTGTCCCATATTTGGTAATAAAGTTTTTTATTTAGAGTATTTAGAATATACTTAATCTATATAGTAATCATTATAATAATAATTAAAAATGGATAAATAGAAAACTAAAATAAGTCCAAAATGTTTGCTAGCTGAGATACTAATTCGTTGATCACCAGCTCTGGGCTCAGCGGTATTATCTACCAAGCGCAAACTACTTCAAATCTTTAAATTTTAGGGCCTGTTGACTTGAACACTATGGCCAAAGACAAAAACCCTTTGGAGGAACAAAACTTTTCCAAATGGAACAAAATGAATGGCTTTATAATAACGAAACGATAGGCTTTCGTTATTTTTTATTTTGCCTAAGCACAATGGAGAAGGTTTAATCTTTTATAGATCATATCAATTTTAGTAACTAATACAATAAATGGACATAATAATCAATTTCTAATAATCTAAAACTATCACATTCTAAGTAATTTATTGGTGGATATTTGTGATACATAAGTTAGGTTCTATATTTCAATACCTTAACGATAATAATATATTAATAACATTACGAAACATTTCTGTAACAACGATAATCTTAACGTCGTAGATCATTTCACTCAGGTGTGTGTACGGTAGGCTTTATTTATGAGAGAGTAATATCAAAAACGCGTTCATACTGGGTGGTCACGATAATGCAAGAATATAGATAATACTATAGATTTAATACATTAATGCGACTATTGAACTTCGTATCAAGAAGTTTTTAATAAAACTTTTGTTTAGAATTCATTTCGTTCAAGAGAGAATTCTAATAACTAAAACCTCCTTGGGACCTTTGGTAGACATTGTACTAGAACTGCCACCACTTAACTATTAATTATATATATTAAATCTATAGTAATATCACGTTTTACGAGAAACGCTTTAAACTTGTAGCTTGTAGAATGAAGAATGCATTTACTATTATCAAGAGAATCGTCCATCATTTATTGAAAACCAATTTTGAAACTGTATTAGAATAAGAGGGTTTATTCATTCAATGGTTCTAGATATATATCTAAATAACATCAAACTAATAAATGTATGTTTCATTGATCATAAAATAAACTTTATAGCCAAGTAGGGTTTGAATCATAGTTGCCATCCGCGGACTTACAATTATAACAATTTTTTGTAGGAAGGGGGGGGGGCCTTTTGGGGGGGGATGGGAACGAACATTGTGACGCAATAAATTCCTATAGAATATATTTGAAAAGTCGGACATAGTAAAAATTAGAATTGAAATCCTTTGTCTTAGAATTTAAGAAATAGATAAGACCCAGAAAATTACAACATCATCCTCTACGGAGACAAAAGGAAGGAAAAATCCTCTCTTGACTAAATAAATCGGTTTGAATTTTTCATCAAGCTTCTTAAGTTATTTCCGATGCGCATCCGTTTAAACTGAACTAGGTCGAAACTTTTAGGGTTGTCAAATGATAAAAAGAATATTCAGTATAATATGTAAACTGTCACTCGGTATTCGCTTACCAGTGTTAAGCGGCTTTAAACAAAATGCGAAGCCAATCTTTGTCGTACCTGTCATACAAAATATTAGCCTAATCTTCTTAAATTTTCCGCGTCATTGACAACCCTAGCCCCTGACATCCCCATGACCTGGTGACCTGTGCCGTGACGTATTCAACTGATGAGGACAAAAGACATTTCATAACTATCTCACAATGCAATTTAATTACGCAGAAAAGGGTCTGATGTCATAAAGTTTTTTTATAGGTAGGGCCAAATGAAAGTGAGGATATTTGGAGACATCATAGAGTAAAAAGGCCAAAGCACGAACAAAGACTATAATTGTATTGCTATTATTACTGAAAAGTAATGAAACAATTTTGTATGAAGAATTAATAAGGCATATTTAGAAATATATAGAAGCAAGATAATGAATAGTTCGGCTATAATAACTGTAGTAATCTACATATATTCAACACCATTCTTCAGACAATTGTGGTAAACAAATCCTGGTCTTTGTTTATCAGTGCCTGAGACAGAATCATCTGGTCTGAGAATATTTCTAATGAACAGCTACAAGAATGTCACTGGGGAACGCCAATTTGCCACCGGCTCGTGCGTCGCAATTGGAGTTGCATCGGAAACACTCTTCGAAGCCCAATCACATCACCAAACAGGCACTAGATTGGACTCCCCAATTGGACGTTCAGTTGTGGCAGAGGTACGAGCATCGGGTTCACGAGGTCCGAAGTATATTAAGCTGAAGAAAGAACGGATGGCGAAGCATTGTAAACACCCTCTGTATTATGGAATATAGAAAAGTATTTCAAAAGTAATTCAAAATATAAATGGTACGTAAGACAATTCTTTTGAGCAAAAAACTGAATTATTATCATATTGAGGTACACGAATACTTGATGAAAGTATCATGAAGTCTAGATGTTCTGAGACTGTAAAACAAAACAGGAAGCGTTGTAGCGTACGTTTGATTGTGATTGGTCAAATCGAACGACGGATCATGAAGCTTAAATCTGTGAATGGATTTGAGATACTATTGACCTATTAAAACTAGACAATCATCAATAGAGAAAAAAGTCCTTGTTAAAGAAGCCTTTATCAATTATAAAAAAATGGAATTGCTATATATTTTTTTATTGGTTTATATATTGGTCAACTGATCTTTTTAGCTAAGTAAGTTTATTTATTATTAAGAATTTAACGTAATTCATCTTATTAATCGTTTTTATAATTTGTTACAGGGTTCTTACTCTATTTTTATCACGGCCCACCACATGGAATTTTCACACATCGCAAGTAAACTGGCATGTTTGAGACTTAAAAATATTTAATAAAAAATATTATCACTACAGAATCTGAGGGCAAGGTTGTAGGGGCACCGATTTTTTAGTATAGTGTCATTAAAGAATATATATATATGTACCTACATCTATTAAGGTTTTATTTTATGCGATAAATCTGATATACGGCTTACATTATGTGTGTAATATGTTATTTTCTCAGCATTTATGACGATTCAACAAAATCCTGAACATGTATTAACTTTAGTTTACTTTTATTTCAATTGTTGCCGCCGACCAGTGTTGAAATACAAATCCTCGTGTCGAGTCAAGAGAAATTCTATTATCCCAAGGTCAGCCTTATTTACTTCCGAATCCACCAATTTTATAATAGCGATATTATTCAGTGTGTTAACCTCCGAAATGAATGAGAAACATTTATGCGTCTGTTTGATTAATTTTGGTTAAGATGGTGTACACAGAATCAAATTATTGTTTTTGCGGTGAGTGGAAGACATGACTCTGGGTTCGTCGCGTGCGTTCACCACTCAGTTGATCTATGGATCTACGGATATATAATAAACAAAATATTATGTACCTACTTTAATACAATATTTTAAAGCATAAAGTTATTTCCTAATATCAAAGCGAATGAACTCCAGTGATTCAAGGAAGGAAAATTATTGTTATGGAATATTTTAATTAGTGTGAATAGTTCCAATTAATTTATTATTAGTATGCATTGTTCTAATTATTACACCCGATATAATTGTTTGTAATTCTATATAAGCAAATAAATATATAAGCGCACATTGACCTACTCGTTTTATATTATTTTTATATGCAAGCCTCTGTAGTTAAAAATTGACGCCAGAAATCGAATTTAGGATTAAAACGAAATTAATGCTCTACCATTTGAGTCACAGGTGAAGTGAGATTGTGAATTTATTTGAACGTTGGTTTTAATATATAAGTTTTTACCTATCGAAATATGATTGCACTATCGCCTTTAATTCGTCGTTTTCTTACTCTTACGTGTTTTACAAAACTTTGTAAGATTTATCTGTTAGATTACGCAGCTTTTACACATAAATTAAATAATATTGAAATTAAATAAATAGGACATTATATATGAATTTAATAACATAACGGGAATTATATATTAAAACTAGCTGACCCGGAAAACGTTTGTTTTGCCATGTATATTATTTCTAGAAAACATTTTTTTAGGTCAATAAAAATAACTATGTATCTACAATAATAAAAAATAGGGGTTGATCATAGAGGGGTGAAAATTAGGGGTTGTATGTTTTTATGTATATTTTATGGGTTGTATCTATGTATGTTTTATCATAAAAAAAGACCTTAAAATAAAAATAAAAAATTTGGGGTTTGCAAGATAAAAAGTAGCCGATTCTCAGACTTACTAAAAATGAATATGAATATAAAATTTCATAAGAATCGGTCGAGCCGTTTCGGAGGAGAATGGGAACGAACGAGAATTTAATATATATATAGAGATTAGTTGCGACTAATAAAAACCTGTAGTACATAATTATTTCTGTACAATACAGGAAATAAACAGCTCCTTAGTTCGGTGTATCTGATTCACCAATCCTATAAATCATTCCCGGAAACATTGGAGTTTAATATCTATGATAGAAAAATTACAGTTGCAATATGTGGCCTGTATGAATTGGTCTCTTTGAATGAACATATCTCAAGTACCCATTCACAAATCCTCGTTAGATTAAAGGATTTAGGTCAGGATGTTGAAGAGCCTTAGAAGCGTATGGTATAAATTATAGGTTAAGTACATGCAAAATACATTCTTAATTTGGCGTTTGTGTGCGATTTTACTATGAAAAAATTAATGTCTAATTCGTTCAAAATCCCTTGCCAAGCGGATTGATCTTTTGGCGTTGCGTAGAGATGTGGGGTCACTCTGCATCTTCTACCGCATTTACCATGGAGAGTGTTCGGAGTTGTTCGGATTAATACCCGCAGCTGAGTTTCATCATCGGACGTCGAGGCAGAATACGAAATTCCACCCGTATCACCTAGACGTTCCACAACTGAGCGTTTTTAAGGCAGTTTTTGCCGCGCACCACCACTATGTGGAACCAGATGCCCACTGAAGTATTTCCGAACTATTTCGACTTAGGGTCCTTCAAGAAAAGAGCGTACGAATTCTTAAAAGGCCGGCAACGCACTCGCGAGCCCTCTGGCATTGAGAGTGTCCATGGGCGGCGGTATCACTTAACATCAGATGAGCCTCCTACCCGTTTGCCCCTGTTGTATAAAAAAAAACTGAAAGAATATAGTGAAAAACAATTTCTACTGTTTTTAAATATGCTTAAACACCATATACGTCTTAGCGACAGATTGCATCCGTTTCTTTGAGAATTTTTATTGGCGAGGTGATCAGCCTTCTGCGCCTGATATGTCGTAGATATTTTCTCCTCTTCCTCACCAATTGCCTTCACCGTAGGTGCAAGTATTAATTGTGAACTTATATTGTCAATTAAACAACTAATTAAATTATTAAAGTACTTATGACGTTTTACTTCTATGGTTACTTTTACTTATACTATCTATCTATCTTTACAAGTGCAGTGTCAGTCAGGCATAGTATACAGTTATCCATTTTAGTTTTTACGCCAAAATTGTAGAATATTGCTTATTGGCTAGTTAATATACAATTATGTGTAGTGAGGTATATCGTTTGAAATGAATAAATATTTTTATTCCAGCTAACTAATACAATTGTAATCCAAGCGAAAGTCTCCTTAAGAGGCTAACAATATAAATGCGAAATTCTTTTTTTAAATTTGACATAATTTAGAAGATATTTAAATTAATTCCATAAAGAAATAGACGTATGCTAATACATGCAGAAGTAGCGAATACTAATTTAATATATATCAAATAAAACATTAAAAGATATCTTACACAGTATACCAATTCTTAAAAGGCCGGCAACGGACTCGCCAGCCCTTTGGCATTGAGTGTGTCCATGGGCGGCGGTATCACTTAACATCAGATGAGCCTCCTGCCCGTTTTCCCCTTGTTCTATATAAAAAAACGACGGCAGAAGTGAAAACTTGAATATTAACGTTGTGAATTTTTGATATTTTGGAATGGTTAGGGAAAAATTTTGCACGAATTGCTTTAATTATCAGTATAAATGTACTATAATTTATGTGGAATGTGGTTAGAATACAATATTTATTTATTGCGCTATCGTACACAAACATGACAATTTACCTATATTACATTAAATACACCGCGCCAGCTGTCTACACTCCATCCGTCTTACAAATTTTCGATCAGGTCACGTGTCCTGACGCGAGTTTAACATTTTTTACCCATTCCAAAAAAAGTGTACAACGCCGCTAAAGAAGTTTTCAGTTAAAAAAAAAGCAGGAATTAATAGAATAGCGCTAAGTCTCGTATATGAACATAACCCATAGGGTGTACGTATATATTCGTATGTCCAATAATGCGTTTTTGACTGCATCTTACATCTGTTACAAATTTAAGCCTGACAAACCACTAACAGGACAACAGTGAACAGATCGTAAATTTAAACATGTGAACAACGACAAGGTGTTAGTAGGATCAGTTCATATCCACATTGAGGATAAAAGCAAAAAGCTGAGCGACAAACTGGGACGCGTTCTAGGGATATACTTTGGTACTCAGGGTTAGTGAACTCTGTTCGTGTTTTACCGCAGGAATATGCCCAAAGAAGGGCATTATTTGTCTGTTATTTATGGTCAAATTTTTTAAGTGTTAAGTCTGTAATTTGTATAATTATTAATTATCTATTTTTTCATTATAACTGTTTTATGTGTATTCTGTGTTTGGCTTTTATGTATTGTATCATTGTTTATAATAACTAGCTGTAGGACTATTAACAATTTTATAAATTTAGTTTAAACAAAAAGTCTCATTCTAATAATATATTATAATAATAATAATAGTCTAATTTTAAACATTACCTTTACTATGGAAAGAGTTACTAGGAAGAATACTTGTCTTTAAAAATATCAATGAAATCATAAACCTATCACATTTGAAGATGTTATTGATTAACTGTAAAACAGGTAGTTTTAACCTGTCCTGAAGAGGGGAACTAAAATAAGATGTGTGCAATTTGATCAGTTTTTATTTGAATGACTATTATAATTGGCCGACATAAATAAAGCGAAGGGAATGCAGTAACTGGCACTGAAAAAAGTTTTCACTTGATTAAAAAAAGTCAAGAGTTGATTCAGAAAACAATTCGAAATTCAAATTACAGTTTCAGTAGGTCTTTTGTATCCAGGTTGTTGATTTCAGGGTTATTGAACTCGAGCGACACAGTGGAAGGATGGAGCTTTCAGTACACTTTTAATGGATGCAGCACGCACAGATTAATCACTCCGCATTCAGTTTTAATTACCGCTGTAAATAGTTACACTGTCTTTGTCGTCATAATTAGGAAATCGGATCGACTGAATTAATTGCAAATCTCTTCGCAAATTATTAACCCGTAATTCCATATTTAAAATTTTCAGAGAACAGATAATTATATGTAGGTAACTTTAGTAACGATAAATTATTGTAATATAACTATCACATTAGCACCTTTTAAGTTCGTTATTTAAAAACTTTCGGGCGACTTCCGCCAAAAGCCGTTCCATTTTTGAAAAATCCTTTCTGTTTTATTTGAATCGTGGCATATTTTTCAATTTGAGTTCGTTGTTACGCGACGCGGCTCGCACCTAGACGAGTTAAAAAATGTGAGTAGCTGGGAAAATATTTTAAATTCCCTCATTTTCATGTAAATTTTCAACCGTAGGCCGCCAGTTCCGCGATTCAAGCATCGTCGAGTTTTCGTTTCAGGAAAAATACAGAGGTTAGAGACCTTTAATCTACTTTTTATAACATCGGCGTCTTTTTTATTGCCAGTAACGAAAACTTAAATTTCCTTTATTTAATCGTGACTAGCTTAATATCTTATTTACCTATATACCAATTTCGCAGTTAATTTCCATATTCGATTACCCAAGCGTAAATTATATTATTATGTGTTTTTTCTTCACTTCTTGTTGAGAAGACTTGAACGAATAGTCAATCCTTTTACATGGCGCATACAGCGGAATATCTATAGCACTTAAAAAGAATATGTTCTAAACGTACTCGTATGTCCTCTCAGCATTTCCCTGGTCATCCCGGAACCAATGGAAGAATCCCTAAGGCGAACGCTGAGGGCTCTTAGATTCTTTAAAATGACGCGTATAAAGAACACAGTATAATAATTAATAATTCATGAGTTTTTTCTGCTATAAAGAGACAGAGACATTGTGACGCAAACTTCAAAACCAATTATGGAACGGAAGTTAATCGACGTATGGAGCCAATCGTTACCTACTCTACTAGTGACTAGGCCCCATTTTGCATACATGTAACATACATAAAAATATAGAAATATTTTTAAATACATTATTTGCTAGTTATTCGTCTATAATAAACGAAATTAATAAAAATAATTCCTTGATTTAGGTTATTGACAGACATCTCTTATTAGCTATACCTATTCTTTAATTTGAACTTTTTCTTTTATTTCTATGTAATATGTGTGTACTACATATTTAGTTCTATTGAACTAAGCATGTCATAACTCCTACTTTCATGGCGAGTCCTTTAAATTTCCTCTGTACAAACATTACCTGTCCACATCGTATCCCTAACTTTCGTAATAACTACTAACTGACGTGAGGGTGATATTAAATTAAATTATTATGATTCATGTGCACTTTTTACTTTTTATTATTATTATTTTCATGTATCCTTTATTAGTTTAGTTTGTTTTTTTGTTCCTGTTTAGTTTCATTTTTTTCTTAATTGTTTATGTAATATATGTATTTTTGCACTTCTTGCCTACCTTATCTAATTTAATACATTTTTTTTCTTTTCTCAGAGCGGTTGCCAGGAAGAGATCGCTCGAAAGCGATAAGGCCGCCAGTTGCCTTTCCTTTACATGTAATTATGTTAAATTTTTATATTATAATGCAACAAAGTGTAAGTAAATAAATTAAAAAATAAGTACTTCAAAATCCTTTGCATTTAAAAAGCCTGGTTCACAGACGTAGGACGACTTTCTTGTAAGTCTAAGTTGTGTATACGTTTCTATACGTGCAGCGAACACACATACACTTCCGTAGCAGAAGCCTATCAGAATGACAATCACCTATTGTCTATTGTTCGGCTCTTTGGTATCTTATACTGGGACACGGTCCGTTTTCAATGCGATTAGGAACTTTATTTCCGTTTTTTAATATGTATGATATGGAAATATAAAAACTGTTATAATATTATTACGCCTGGTTCTTTTTGAGGAGCGTTGCTGATTGGGCGATTACTTGAATATCAGTAATAAGAACTGCCTTGGCGTTAGAATTGTTCTCAGGTTTTTACATTAATAAGATCAGATGACGCCGATATGTATCAAGCTGCAGTCAAGAAGATAGCGCAATTTGCTTCAGATTAATAATTGCACGTCATAAAATTGGTTTTAATTCTGGGAGTAAACATATAAAAGTAAGCACATATTTATTACGGCAAGAGACTTAATTTTTATGACAAACAAATGACTCGCAACACAACAGCGTATTTGTTTAATACCTCTCGCATCAAATAGTGTTTTTGTATACAGAACTGGAGAGTGGAGAGACGTTTGGCCACAAATGTTAAGTGAGATGTGGCCTATTGGAGACCTAACGTATGCACGTAACCAAAGCGTATCAGCAGCTCCTGTACGTCAGTACTAGTTCTAGTCGTAGCCGTCAACTCGGGTACGACTAGGCAACACCGCGCTTACGGCTTGCCGACCGCTGCTGCCTCCTGTCGCGGGAGGGGACAGGGGCAAGAGTGGACGAAGAGGCGTGAGTTCGGGAATTGCAAGTTGACCACGCACCGCACCGCGGTTCCGAAGCGAGGCGATTACGTTACGATTCCGATTTGTGTACGTTGCAGGAGGGAATTTAATACAAACAATACTGAACGGCTCGAGGTGATACGGTGACGATCCCTTTCCGAGCTGATATGTGCTGTGACCCAATCACCGCTTAGCGTAAGCGTAAAAGTACAATAAATGAGACATTTAATCACGAAAACATTAGATTCATTATTTAAAGACGTGTCCTTATCTTGGTTCACATATCAAAACTTACTTGGTTTGACTGGTTGTGACTATGATTTCATCTCGCGCATTGTCTGAAACAAAGAAATTTAGATTTTATTTACATTTATAATCAAATCGGTTCAGAGCTCTGTGTGTTAAGATATGTTTTACAACAATCACGAGGCATAAATAGTGATAATAATGATAAAATAATCTGCATATGCACCCGAGCATATAAATAACTATTAAAAATTCGTTATTCCGCTATTACGTTCAAAGACATTTAGAAACGCCGGAACCATGTTTTATTCTTGTTGGGGTTTTTGAACTCTGTGACGTGTCCTGAATGTCATATGAAATATACGTACTATTTAAGATTTATCTTTAGATCGTAAATTTCTTATAAAAGGAGCCCAAATTATCCAAAGATTATTTAAATAAATTGGAAACTTTTCATGTAACACATATATGTTTCTTAGGTAAGAAAAAATAGTGAAATCTTCTAGTTATAGTAATTATAATGGAGAGCACGATATGTAACCGAACGATATGAAAAGAAAAGATTCGAAATGAAGCAATGCAATTAAAAATCTGGCGTTTGTACGATGCTACGACGAAATGTTAACACACAATATATCCTGGCTAGTTGGATGTTGCAATAGATGAAAAAAGGGTTATTCAGTCATTGTTCCATGCTCTGACTATTATAACACTCATTTTACACAAACACGACTCCTACCCAAAATACGTCTTAGGGATAAAGATTCAGAGAGACCTAGCTAGTATGACAATTATTAACTTTTTTACACATATGTATTACCCACACATTGTCTATGCTTGAAAACGAAATGCATTTTCGAGGATTCCAACAGCAAATTAATACGTTTATGTACTATTATTGGGAGAGCTTTACTTACTTTTGCTGACAAGAGAGAGAGAGAGGGATTGCAGTAAATCTGCTTACGTAATACTTGAACTGACAAATGTATTGGATTTTGTCCAACAACAAATCACGTCAGGACTTTTAATTTACTTCAGTTGAAGTATTTCTTTGCACTAGGCTACCGAGAAATCTAGTTTATAATGTACATGTAGATTGAAATAGGGAACGAGGTAGGGAAAGGGTTTCCCATATACAGTTTCATTGCGTGTATTGCATTTCGATTCGTCTAATTAGGTTTTAACACATTTACAGACTTCCCTTCACGTTTGTATTTTCAATTTATTTTTGAAAAAAAAAAAACAAAAAGCTTAAAAAAATACCTATTTTAATATTGACTGAGTAAGTGATGCACTAATGGCTTCAGTGTGCGACTGTCATTCCTGAGCTCATAGGTTTGGTCCCCGGCTGTGCACCATTGGACTATGTATGTGCGCATTTCGCTCGAACGGTGAACGACGGCGTCGGCGTGTGTCAGGCACGAGAGGCTGATCACCTACTTGCCTATTACATTGACAAAAGATCATGAAATAGATACAAATCTCGAGGCCAGACCAGTTTTTTTTTCAAATATTGTCAATAATTATAAGAATTGAAAGGAAGAGCACATTGCACAGACTATAGCGACTATAATGTTTGTAAGTTTAATACACCTAGCGTATTTTTTTTTTTCCTTTATGGCTCTGGCACGGTTTGTGCATTAGCCAGCGTCAAGTAGGTAAAAAGTATTTTCTAGCGTATTTAAGCGAACTTTTAAAATACCACCACCCACTATAGTCGTGGAAATTTGCTTGCGAACTTAAAAGTACACACGGAATACCAGTAATCCTATCAGTGCGAAGCAAGGAAAACAAGAACGGTGACAACCGTACATACGTTTCACAATATTTTCCTATTCTCTCCAATTATGAGCGCAATGATTGATGTCTCAGAGAAAGTCATATGTAATTGCGTTCTTTTACTATAGAAAGCATTGTATTCAAATGTTGTAGGGCTAAACTTTGTGACATCTAATGACCGTTTAAATGTACGCTGTACGGTTGTTAACGTGTTTTAAAGTGAGCTAGTGCCGTGGGATTGTCGTAAATGAAAAGCTATAAGCTATAGTTTTAGAGTAAGATGAACGAAGCGTATAGACTTTGCGCATTTCCGGTAAATACTGGCTACTTTATATTTGTCTCAGACATAATGATATCCTGGAAAAAAAGCCTTTGCTCTTGGAAATATATGTTTGATAGTACAGATACCGGCAAACTTCTTGAACAAATATCCTTGCCTGCGCAGAAGCGATTTTTAGGTTTAGGAGGGGGCGGTGGTGCGCGGCAGCGGGACAGTTACGTGTCGATCGCTTGATTGGTAAATCAGTTGACATTTGTGTCCCGCGCTGCGCAAACATTCCCCCACTCCCTAGTTTAATGTTCAAGATGTTTGCCGGTATCAGTATTTAGTATGTCGGAGCTGGATTTTAGACGGCAAGTAAGCCTTCATATCATTGAATCAAATCTTTAGGATACAATAAAATGCATGCGTGTCCAAGTACCCTCGATTTGGTGTGTAATTACCCGTCAGTAAAATGATTAAACATCCAAATTTATGTTAATATGGGATGTTACATGTTGTAAACATAGTTTAATAAGATGTAGTCCAATTCTCAGCCCTGAGGTCGTTCGTTTGAATTCGGATGTGATGTTTGTTGGCGTAAAAATGAATAACGTGAATAAATCCTATTAATATTATAAACGCGAAAGTTTGTAAGTATGGATGGATGTTTGTTACTCTTTCATGTAAAAACTACTGAATGGATTTTAATGAAACTTTACAATAATATAGCTAATACATCACCGCTAGAGTTACACATATGTAATGAAGGATGCAAATGTTTATCTCAAATAGTCCTACAAAAAAGCCCGCCACAGTTTATATCTATGTCTTATGTGTAAGCAAAAATAGCCAAAATAGTGAACCATAACCACTATAAAAATTCATAATTTATGTCAAATGCACATTTGGTAATAATAAATTAATTCACTAAATGAAAATACATACTTTTATCGCTGGCTACACAATTTGATATTATGGCTACAAATATTATTTTAATTCTGCGCAGACGAAGTCGCAAGCTTGTCATCAATAAATAATGAAAGTCATTTATAACTTTACTAGACAAGTACTCAAATATTTAAAGACCCCAGAAACATATTTCGTTTAGCAACGTTTGTATAGCTAAATTATTTTTTTAAGAGCTACTTGCCCACTTACAACCCTTCCCTAAGTAAATGTTAGCAATTTGCCTCTATGCATAAGCCTTAAATCAAGGCCACAAGGATGCCTTTGTAACGGAAATGCTATCTTAAGTATACTCCTGAAACATGATACGATGACCTTGTCTGCTGGCAAATTGTAAGAAAATCTTGTTGTATTTATAAACTACTTTGTATAAACTTACCTATTTCGACCCTTAAAATAAAGCCTAATAGAAAACGAACTAATTTCATAAATTCAGATACCAATATAAACGTCATTAAAATATTTAAGTTATTAATAACGAATTTTATCGTAACAGTCTAAGGTGAGATCTATAGTGGACTTGATTTGCTCAGACTTACCTTAGAAAACTTTGCTTAGTGTAACTAAGGTGAGATCAATGCGCACTTGGACTTTGCTCACTTACCTTACGAAAACTTTGCTTAGTGTACACTAAGGAAACTATATTTGTATTTATAGACATTTTAACGGTGAGATTAGAAGCACTAAAAAAAATGTCAAAATACAAATTGATGTTTCATTTCATGCAATACTTTGTTTATTATCCTTTAAAAAAGTTAACAATAACAAATATTTAAAAATCAAAACGGACACAATATCTTCAATTTATTGTATTTATGTATTCATTTATTTTATTATTGCAATAACTGGAAATTCACGAGTAACCTTTAGAAAATGTATTAATTATTTAAAGATGACAATAATTTTATTACGTAAACGGAGAAGGGTTAGGTTATAGTTTGAATTTCGTTGTCACTATAATATGCAAGAGGGGCAGGTGACATAAAAATCACACCAGTTATTTTTAAGATTTTAAAAATGGGGTTTGAACAATTACATAAATAATATAAATAAACAACAATAAATACCATAATAATGTGTAATTATTTTATTTCATGCATTTCATAGGTATTTATCAAGATCATTTATAATTCTTTGAATTAAATCTATTTTTCCCAAATTAGAACTCCATAAAAATGGAACACGTTCATTAAAACCACAAAATAAAAAGTCCAGTAAAAGATATGATGGTAAAGCAAATTTTGGGCATTATTTTTGTTAGCTTACAGTAAGGGTAGTGTAGTGGATGAGATTAAGCTAAGAAATAGGAGAGATTGAGTTGTATAAATACCACGTTTTAGTCGAAGTTAAGTAGAGAAAAACTACCTTTCCTGTACTTCCACATATACACATATTTCAAGATCAAAATGAGCCAAATCGGTCCAGCCATTCTCGAGTTTCTCAAAAGGAACAGCAAATCATTTTTATGCATATTTGCGATTTCAGTTTTCGTGACAACGGTCTTCGCCGTATTCGTTACAATGAAGAATTATATAACCTCCTTATCGGAAACATCGTCCAAATGAACGTCATAAGTCCAACGTTGTAAGAATATTATAATAACTATAATTTTAAGCTAGACGACACTTGGCAATACCCACGAAAACACTTCATAAGTATCTATCATTGATCTCTTTTATACGGACGTAGTACTTTTTTGGGGCCGTCGAATCGCTCTTATCTCGAATCAAGTTAAAGCTTTTAAACCCTTCTAGCCAGAGCTTTACATCAAATGGATCACGATACCCTTGAGCTTGAATGTTGGCGGAAATCGAATCAAGGTCACTAATATAGAGTGTGTATAACTATACTGCCATAAAAAGTGAACAAGGAGCGACCCAGGTACACGCTTAAAGATGCACGAATATATAATATACCATAGACCAATCAATCGATTCAATTTAAAGTGTTATCAAAATAGTAAGGTATTGAAAAGCCTACAACAACACAGAATAGTGATAGGTGATAAAAGAATAAAAAATCAAAATTAATTAACAAATATTTTCAGTCTGTGCAGCACAAAAGTTCAACAGATTATAAACACTAATAATAATTATTAATTATTTTACTTAACTGCTTTTCAGAACTGTCTTATATTTTTTTTCTATTTGAACTTTGACATTTCACATTATTTATGGTAATAAGTAAATATTGTAGTTAGTGATTTGCTATTTTAAGAGAGTACCGAGAGTTTTTTACGCCGGCTTTTTCTCTCGGCATACACCCACTGTCTTCTTTGCCGATGAGTAGGGATGCCTACAAATTCAAATTTAATGACGTGGAATATGTGATTCATGTATCTTTTGTTCCATAATAAACATATTTTATTTTTATTTATAGATTAAAATGCAAGCTAAACTCTTTCACTACCAGTTTCCATAAATTAGGGCATTTAATCCCAACTAAGTTGGAGCGTTCTTTAGATTATACCTATTAATCCTACATTAGAAATAAAAATAATAAATAGCGAACGAAAATATGAGTGTTACAATAAATTATCAAAATTTAACAGCTGCTAAATCCATGACCTTAAGAAACCATAAATTTTATTAATTTAAACGACCGTATCTTCCTCAATCAGAAATGTAAATAAATAGGAATTGAAATTTAATATCACGACCGAGTAATCAAATCATTATTCGATTATGACTAACTGGTTGTAATTTATACGCGGCATCTCACGCACTATAAAACCATTAGAAGATCATAAACTAATTAAGCTTAACACTATCAGACGCTCTTTACACGAATGGAGCGTTCTAACAGTTTATTTGAACCTTTTTGTATACATTATGTATTCCATCTATGGCTAAATGTTTTTTGTTGAATATAATTTATATGAGCTGAAGGATTACGAAATAAATAAATATGTAATTTTTTCATTTCGATATGCTAGGTTGTAACATAACATGACGAACTATGCCTGCTGCCTGTCAAAATTCAATATGTTTTTGTCATACGGGAGTCACACTTAGCGTAAGCGTGTGAGCGCGGCCACACGATGCGGTAACAGTGCGGTGCGGCACCGCACCGCGATTACTTCGAGCTATAGGGTGCCATACGGGCGTTGCGGTGTGGCAATATATTTTACCCCTCCCCGCTTCGTCTCGCAGGTCACAACTTCGGCGCGCTTGCGGTGCTACGCGTCATGAATGGTATAGTAATTTGTATGTAGGATGACGTTGCGGCAACGCTCCGGCGCCGCACCGTTACCGCATCGTATGGCCGCGCTCTGAGTCTCGTTTTTAAAGTAATATACGGATTTTATCTATGCCATCTGTATTTACGAGACCATAAATTGTTCTTAAATGGTTTTCTATTGTATTATTATTGATGATAAGAGACATTAGAGACATTTTCGTATCGAAAGCTTATACAAAAACTTTATACAGTGACCATGCATCATTGCTTTGCATAATTTAATACAAATAGTGTATTAACCGAGGTGCTTATATATGCTTTATTGCACGCAAATTTGAAGAGTAGTTTCAATTGATAATTAAATTTAAAAATGAGGATTTCAGTATATCGTCAAAATTGTTTTTCATTATTTTTTTCTGGCGATTTAATTTTGTATAAATTGACGAAGCAACATCGCATCGTTGTTCCAATGTAAGTTACAGTTCTTGTCTATTTTAATGTGGACTTTAATGTCCACTTTCACGTTTACATATACTATAATGTATATTTATATAAAGTAGCATTAATCTTGTGTTTAAAACCCCTGAAACTCCTAAAAGACATTATCGAACACATGACCAATTTAAATACGCTATATTATGTATATGTACGTAAAGTTTTTAAATTAAATAGCAGTAAGTAATATAAGTACATTAGTACTAAAATAAAAGGACTAAATCTCACGTTTCCTACTTCTTAAGTTAACAATAACCTGCCAGGTGCAATCTCAACCCTTCTAAACCGCAACAATATTTTTCATTTCAAAAACTTCTCTGCACAAGCTAGGTGTATGTGGGTTTATTTATACTGAATACATATATGCAAATTTTTATTATTACTTAACTAATTTGGAGGAATCTTGCTATAAAGAACTGCAATGGATTCAGTCATACAAATAATTTTGATATGTTTATGACAGTTATAAAAAAATGATGAGTGTATTCTTTGCATGGGATTAAAAATATTTCAAGAAATTAACTTCGGGGCTTACGCATTTTGCATCTGTTGAATTTTTTTCTTTATTAACTGATAACACCTGTGTTGGCTAAACAAAAACAAGATTATTAGATTCGATCCTCGGACCTTAGTGTAAAACGCATTTATAATAACTGAACCCGGCTATGCGTACTATACCAAAATGATTTTCTAATAACAACGATTGGAATTATTAGAAAATAGATAAAATTTAAGAGAGTAAGGAGATATCAAACCTGATGTGAGCTGATGCAGACCACGGCTATGCAATCACAATCATGTGAGTGCCACTGTAGTCTGTAACAAAACAAATTAAATTGTATTAGTATTTTTATATCGTAAGAGTTTATATTTTTATATCGTAAGAGTTTATATTTTTATATCGTAAGTTTATTATATAGACATAGATTACAGAATATTTGCGCATAATGTTGCCATCAAAACGCGTAAATAGCGGGTTGTAGAAATCATTATTTTTAATATTCTAAATTTAGTGACTCAACCAAGATTATTATAAAACATGGGGTTGTTTATAAAATTTTCAATTACATTAATTGTTGAATTGTGATAATTAAAACAATTGCTCTTATGGTTAAAAAAAAACATCTTGTGTACGGCACACATGTATCAGGCACAGAAGGCTGATCACCTACTTGTTAATAAAAAGAACATCAAAGAAACGGATGCAATCTGAAGCCAAGATATAGGGTTGTTATTATTATTAAATCAAGTATTTTATCCAGATCGGTTCATATTAAAATGTATGCAGCAGGTGTTCGAAATTCAAACTCTCAACAAGTAGATGAAAGGTGTACATTGTAATGAGATATCGTATCTGAACATGAATAAATTATGCAGACTCAGGGTCTTCAAGATCTCCAAGATAATTCCGGTACTCCATATTTATCCGTTTTGCATATATTTATAAAATATTTATCAACCAAATTGGTATATTAAAAACTTAAGATATCTTATGATGATTGCGTTACCAATGACGTTTTAACTGTCTTTAACAATAACGAAATATAGAATGTTATTATATATTGTTATGTATAAAGTTACTAAGTTAAAATGCTTCCAAATTGGACGAGTAAACACCAATGTATTCCGTTTGGGACGGTTTCTTAAGACGCATAGACGTTTCTGTCCCACGGGCGATTTCACTTTTTAATCAGTAAGAAGTAATTATAGTAAACTAATAACGGTTTTTAATATAAGCCCGTACATAAGTGGAACTTAAATTGCTGTTTCTCTAGTTCTCGTGACAATTTGATACATGCAAGTAAATAATTTACTAGTATTACACATACCACCTCTGTGGTTTATTCAACGCTAGATTAATTACTAGCGTTTAACCTGAAGTTCCTAGATTCGATTACCAATGAAATATTAGCCGGTTCAGTTTTGAAGGTACCCTACTCGATTTGGCTAAAATGAAGTATTTGACATAAAGTGGGAGTTTCTGGGGTAAGTTTAAAAAGTCAAAAAAGACTCCCCAACACTAATAAAATATTATTATAAAAATTAGCGTTTAATTTTATGATAAAAGGTAACAAGCATAATATTCATAAGCGCATATTCCAGGTATAGCAAAATATTCAGAGCTGCGTAATTTTCATTACGTTGTTCGTAATTTCAGCTGAAATAGAATTCCTGGCATAGTTTTAAATTATCCATTATACCCCGACTGACATTTCTTTGTGAGAACCTGGAAAGCGGTAACTTTTAATTTTTTTCCTTTGACATCTAAAGAGATTAATTTTCTTTTGCGTTGTAATATTAGTCTTAACTTTTTTCTAAAATCATAATAGTGAATTCATATTCCTGAACTTTAATCAATTTCATTGCCATAACACGGGACCCAGTAGAACATAGAACTTGAAATATATAATCGAAAGTTTATTGTATTCACTTTTCAGGGTTATATCCGCCCGCGCTTTCATGTGTCAACCACACTCATGAGCAATGACGTCGGTGACTGTCAACTGTCATGTGCGCAGCGTGACACGAGACCACACACTTGAGTCAGATCATCTGTTTTACCGTGTCACTATTCTATGTATAGCGCTAATATATTAATCTTTTTTAGATTATACAAACGTAAATGTTTTCGATAATTAACGTAATGCTGCTAAAATGAATACACCAATCACGGATTAAATATAAATGCCAGCTGTCAGTTGTCACTCGCGACGTATACTAAGGTTGAGATTGATAAACGAGAACGCTAGATCTGACTTCCGTACGTCAAAAATGTATTTTGACATAAGATACGCACGCTATGTATATATGTATACTCACCCTAAGCACGACCACAATTGTTTATATCCATCAGCTATAACATGAAGCTTGTAATGATGAATGAATTTTTCATAACCGGCCCATTAGTTTAAAAGATTACTTCCTGCAAACTCAATGCAAGATTTTCCTCACCTAGCATGTTATTTTAGGTTTACATACAAAATATTTAGGCACCCGGCTTTCTCATAATTACCATCACTGTATATAAAATATGCGTATATAAAAAAAAATATGCACTTCGGGATTTCAACAAATCAGGTTTAAAAGTAGCTAACACTTCTACATTTACCAATGTACATTTAACACTGCAATAATCGTTTTTAAACCATAATCACTGTAGGCGTATTCAAGGCAGTCTTAGATTGTGTAAATAGGATAAATCGTCTCAGTTCGTGTTACCACTGACCGTGTATTTGCATACTTAGCGCGGTATCACGCGAGACTTCCTATTACCCTACACCATTCGTCACACTTTAATGCCCGCTATAATACATCTGTAATAATAAAGTAATAAATTGATAAAAACTAGTGATTTTGCTGAAAATAAGTCTAAAGCACACTCAGATAGTGTTTTTACGTATACAATTGCGATCGTTACTACTTATGTGCTATAAATAAATTTATTAAAGGAAACTATTATCTTTTAAAGTGATTTAAACAAACACGAAGAGGTATTAAAATTAACAGTTTCACACAATACAGTACATCCTAGAAAAAGCAAGACTTTCTGCTAAATAACGTTTCTTCTATATTTAACCCTTTTTCATATAACAGGGGCAAACGAGCAGGAGGCTTACGTGTATACTTCAGTGGGCAACTGGTTCCACATAATGGTGGGGCGCGGCAAAAACTGCCTAAAAACGCTCAGTTGTGGAACGACTGACGTCAAGGTGATACGAGTGGAATTTCGTATTGTGCATCGACGTCCGATGACGAAACTCAGCTGCAGGTATTAATCCGAACACTTTCCATGGTAAATACGGGAGATGCTGAGAGACCCCACATCTCTACGCAACGACAAGGGATGAAGCCGCTCGGAAACTGGTGACCCTACGGCGACTTAGTTTAGTATTAGAGCATAATACCTACAAAGTAATTGAACAAATTCTTTATAATCCGATAAACACATACCACAGGTGGACGAAAACAGTTACTACATGGAGAGGCCCACCAGGCAAACGCTACAGAGGTAGACCCTACGCTCGATGGGATAATGACACCAAAAAACGGGTCACCAATGGATCCAAAAAGGTCGGGATAGAGAAAGATGGCAACCTTTGGAGGAGGCCTACCGGAGACCTGATACATCCTAACTGAAAAAGATATTTTCTAACACATAGGATAATTAGATAATAAGTGTATCAGGAAATAATTTAAGGCTTAAATAAATAAATGTATGTATATACCAATCCAAGAATGTCGTTGTATGAATGTATTGAAGATATGATCATTGAAGCATCGAGTACAATTTGAGAAGGTAAATAACCCGTTATCAGTTATAGTCAATACATAAGTAATAGGAAATGATAACTGCGCAATAAATCAAATGGTACAAGCTATTAAATCGTATCGTATTACAGATGCAAGTGGATAGGGCGCCTACAACTGAAATGCAAGGATGGAAAAGCAACGAACTTTGCATAAAATTACAAAATAAAATAATTATAGATTGAAATACTGGGTGGGACATGATGGAAATAAGATAAGGAAAAAATGGACAAAGAAGGTGACGGAGTTCGGGATGAAAAGAGAAACAAGGGAATGCAGGTGAGCCGATGGGAGAACGATATAAATAGGGTAGAGTGGTATAAAATAGCGAAGGAGAGATCAACATTTCGAGGATGCCTTCGTCAAGAGGCAAGATGATTAGTTGTATGTAATAATAGTAAATAAAGTATGAAATAATAAAAAAGATTAAGTGCAGCAATAAAGGCTTATTATATTTTATTTATATTATATGATATATTTAATAAGCTAAAAGTACTTTAAAGTCTCCTAAAAGGCCGGAACGCTCCAGTTCATTTACTCCCTGTTTTATTATTAAAAAGGTACTTCTACAATATACGTTATATGTCATAAAAAACGTATTGAAAAGCTAAATAAAATTTATACGAGCCATATTTAGGAATCCACCAGTGATACAAAACTGGTTTACTTTTATAATTATATAGCGGTTAGTGCGAATTTCTAAATTAAATACATAACCGACAACGAAATGTAAATAATTTACAACCCTTTCATGATAATGAAGTCTTCAACAAGCATGCGACCTCATAACATTTGCTTTTAACTTATTACATTTGAAACATGCCATGATAAACATATACAATTATATAATGATTCTTAGAAAACAACAGATAATTAAAAAAAAAAATTAAAAAAACGCGTGGCACTCGGGGACTGCCGCGGTTAAGCTATTGCATAGCATTTTTTATCAACTTATGCAATTATAATTATTTATTTATGCAGTAATTTTGTTTTCTTTGATATTAATGCAAGTTTTTTCTTTGATATTAATTCAATCTCGATATTAAATCACTCTACCAGACTCAGACTAAATATAGTCTGTCTCACTCTAACGCGTACGCCGGCCGCTGTTAGGTCATTTTCGTTACGGAATTTCTTGATTCGGTCGCCGCGCTCAAAGCCCGCGATAAAATCTATGCAATAGCTTAATAAGTAAATATATATTTATTGGAGTCATCATAAGCTGTACTTTTGTTATAGGGGTAGCAATCCAGACGTTTTTGTGTGCAATTTTGATTAACAAGTATTGTTTCAATAACATTTGCGCTGACGCAGCATTGGTATCGGTACCAACACAACAGACGGCGGGATCATAATCGGTTGGTCTGACCCCTAACACAGGGTGGTGACTTCTGACCAATCACAATAAAACGAATCGCGCCATCGCTCGTTTTGACTTTCGCTTCACACTAGTGCGGTTGATTACGTGGTTGTCGTCTATCCAACATATAATATCTCCTGAGATTTTGGTTCAACTAAACGTTTTATTTTAGTATAGATTCTTACCGCTCTTTGGGCCTTGTAAGGCAACTAATTTGAGAAACAAGAAACTTTTCAAAGGTAGTAAAAACGGTAATTAATGTGCATTCTTGACTTTATATGTTATAATTTGTAACTTAATTGTTCAGTATGTGTTTTTACAACTCGTTTCATAATAAATGATATCTCGTATAATCGTTATGTGATACTAAAAAGATAATTATTTTATAAGAATAATGGGGTGTTCACTGAGCCAATGTATGGTAAGATTTGTTTTTCAGGTTATTGAAAATAACTACATTCCATTATGCATTTTATAGCTTTGTTAATGTAGCGGTTTCAGTTTTTATTGAGAGCGGTATGATGTTACAATAAAACATTTAGAGGCAGCAAATAAATGGTATAGTTTGAAAAACTAACTCACGTAATTTATTGATACACAGTCAAACATGGGTAAGTGAGAACTGGATAAGTGAGAGTAATAGCCGGGACCCGTCATTTTAAGCTCCCAAAACCTCTATTAGCGAGAAACAGAAACCTCTGTAAGAGAGAGTCGTTTTTCCCTCATGGACCTCCGTAAGTGAGACTGCTACTTATCTTTGCCTATATAAGCGACAGTCGGGCTTTATTTATTTATATTATGTACTTTAAATGCGTTGGAGACGGTCCCCATCAGTACTTTGAAAACGCGGCGCGGCGGTTGTTGATCAAGCACTATTCGACAAAATTTATGAGTTAGAGATAAACATTCAAAATACAAAAACAGAAACCCAAACGAAATTGACGGTTTTTTAAAGTGTAAATTAGTTCTAAATAAAATAAAATATATATGTACATAATATGTTGTGCACATTATGCACATAATTTTATCATATTACATATTTACTACATTCGTACTTGCGGCTCCTTACCTCTATAAGAGAGAAACGCTACCCATGTACCTGTATTAGCGTGAAACTCGGGTTAGTGAGAAACTTCTATAAGCAAGAATGAGATTGTGCTCCCTTGAACTTTCGCTTATCCAGGTTTGACTGTACATAGGAATATATTTTATTGCGGTATTCGCCATATTTATAATACTAGATGGCAATTTAGTTTTGTCATATATAGATTATTAGAGTTCTAATATCGCTATTAAAAAGTGGGGGTTGGTGAAAATTAAGGGCTGTCATTATTATTTTCAATAGGTACCTATTCTCAGACGTGCACAAAAAACACATAAAAAACGCTCAATATATTTCAGAGGAGGTTTCTAAGATAAACCAGCATTAATTAAAGTACTTAATTTTGTATTTTAAACTTGTTTCCGGCTGCATATCACCGGAGATAAAATTTGGCTTTTTAGCGTGGTTGTATCTAGATTAGAGTGTTTGTATCTAGATCCCGGCACATATAATTAATATATCTTAAAGACTAGTATCACTCTTTATTTTCATGTGAATAGAATTTAGTATATCAAGTGAGCAAGCAGACCCTGGTTAACTAAAACGGGCACTCGAATGACTCTTAGGGACGATGGCCCAAACATTTTCACGCATTCATTGTTCCCTTTAATAACAATGAACAATGATTCCAATGTTTAACGGTGAGTGTTATTGCATATTATTTAAGCTGTAATTTTTGTACAGTACTGTTCATGTTATACAATTTAACATGGGACTTCCGTTTAAAATTATATCGTACAGTCAACTCAAAACGTTCTACTACGAATAATGAGTGGGCAATACTTTTATGGCTTTCGTATCAATGATACTACTTGGTAACGTACATGGCAAATAACTAAGCAAAAGTTATTCGTTGGGACGGGTTCCTATAAAGAAAAACGATAAGTTTGCATGCAAAAATGTCTACTTGATGCCCCATCGAAGGGTTATATGAAATACGCTTTTGCGTCGTGTTTTTGGCAATTTCAAGATAAATTTCATCCAAATTAAAGCTTCAAAAGCCCCATAGTACCTTGCTCTTGAAAACCAGAGATGCGTAAAATTTGCCCTTGTCTCTATTTCACCAGTTCTCTGATAGGTATTAGCGCGCGTGGCTGATTCCTTTAAAATCCCTTGAAACGCCCTTCAAAGGGGAAATGCCTTTGATTTGCAGGTGCATCGCAGGCAGGCAGCACACAAATGCGAACTCTAGCCTTCCTCTAGACGAAAAAATTTATAGAAATTGTGCATAAAGAGAGACCACGATACAAGTATTAGAAGTACAACAATATTGAAAAAAAATCTATTTTGGATTAGCAAAGATTTATAGACAATTTACATTTATCACATTTTAATAAATCAAATAATAATTTTAATGATGAAAGTTCGTTACTTGAATCTTGTAAATTATGATATTAAGATTACGTGCATCTATGGGATCTTATTAAAATTCCTTTAATATATTATAGAAAGAAATATCTGCCAATTAATAGATACAGCACGTATTCCTGTGTTGTTGCTCATTTCAGTATATATAATGTTCATTTGTAAATCTAATAGGCGAGTAAGGTGATCAGCCTTATGATTACACGCCGTCATATTGACCGTGCGAGCGAGTGTTAAATGCGCACATAGAAATAAAGTTCATTGGTGCACAGCGGGGATCGAACCCACGACCTCAGGGATGAGATTCGCACGCTGGAGCCACTAGGCCAACACTCCTCTTATTTCAAGAGACGCGCATTATAACATATAAATATATAAAGTAAAAATTGACTTACAAATTATAATACGATATATTATACTTTCGTTTGCTAAGTAATAGTCTACTAATAACTGAATAATGCAACACCATACTTATCTAATCAAGAAAACTGGAATACCCCAAGTTTAATAGCGAAAATGTAAGAAAAATCACTATAGTTCCCATTCTTATTCCTTAGACACAGGTCCAATGTGGTAAAATATGGAGTGATTGAGTATAAACCCTCCTCTCGAATAACTTCTTATGATCAAAACCGCATTAAAATTCGTTGATTTATGTTCGGCGTCCACAGCGACTTTGATTTATATAATGTATAGTAAAGATTACGAGCCGTTAAAAACGAATAAAATAATAGCCTAAACAATGTTTAATCACGTGCGGGGGTTCAGGTCAATATCCTAACCACGTGTTAACCTCATTTATTACACAATTTGGATCAAACCAATTATTTTACTAAGCGTGCAGGATGGGGTTATGATTAGATTTTTACTAACATATATAAAACGAAACGAAGATTCCTATAAAAATATTATAACTATTTTCACGTTAATATCGATCAATAATAATAAAAAAGGAGGTCTAAATTTACATACAAACCTTTGTATAACTGTGATAAGTAGTACATAAAGTCTAGAGTATTGAATTAATATAAGCTTTTCTTGAATTATTTTTATAGGTAATTAGATACTCAAAGGCACAATTTTTGTAAAAACGTTTTGTGTGATGATGCTTTAAAATGTATCAACGATGCGGTATGGAGTGCCGAACCATCTATAGTCACTTCAAAACAGAAGGATTCAACTAAACAAACAGCTTCCCTAACATCTTCTTAGAACTTCTCAGAAATGGAGTATCTTGTTTAGATAAATATTCTTTGAACATTATCTTAACAAATGTTTTTTAAGAAACGAATAGCGAGTTTAATTTAAAAATAGTAGCTTTTAGGCTTTACTTATGTTTATATTTTATATAATGGGAAAGTAATTACGTCATGTTGATACATTTAATAGAGATCAATACGTTTATACCACAAATTCCCAAGCGAAATTTACCCAAGAGAATTATCACTAAATAAATTCAAAGCCCTCCTTAAACGTAAATTAATCAATAAAGCTTTTTATAAATTTGACGAATATTTAAATGATCCTAATCCTTGTAATTGATTTGTCCAGTTCAAGGAATTTGTATGACTCAAAACTTAGCGATTAAAAAGAGTGGCGGAGAGTTTATTAACAGTTCTTCTTGCCCGCTCTTCGCCCTTGCTAACTGGTAGTAAATGTAAATTTAGAATTAATTTAACTTCTTTTCTGACGTTCATAAGTGTACTTGTTTACCTATGAGTTATTTTGACTTTGACTTTAACATTTTGAGAATTAATAAAAATCCCTCGAAAAAATCTCACTAATGACTAGGCTGCCCATTAATAAAATCATACAATATAGACATAATGACTTTAAAAATTATAATTAAATTTGGTTCGTCTCGAACAGAGAGCATCATGTATAATAATGAGTTTGTTTCGTAATTACATCTCAATATGGTGTGACTTCCTGTGTTATTAGTTCACAGTCAATTGGTGGATACATTATAACTGTTCATTTGTAATTTTTGTATGAATGTGACTATTGTATGACCGTAGACTAAAATTTCCCTTCTAGATAGTATAACATAAAGTCGCTCACGTTTGTGCCCTTAGGGTGATTTGAGATTTAGGACTACGTATGATTCTTTTTTTATCAGTGAAACTTTTTGTGGATATGTGCAATGTGTTTATTTTATGTTTTACTTTTATTTTATTTTATTTACTGTGTAGAGATGTATCTGTTTGTTTCCTTAATAAATAAATAAATTTCGGTATGTCAAAAATTTTGACATACAGAAGTCATACTTGGCGCTATGCCACGACCATGAATGGTACCTTTATAGCTAACCCAGTGGTGTTACAACCCTTGGTCATAGCCACAGATTCTGTACATGTTTCGTGATCATTTGCTTTTTGCACACGCCGCCAAATTTGTAAGTCTGAGGCATGCCTTTTCCTCATACTGCTTTCCTTTACTATAGAGCGAGTGTTAAGTACACGTCCAGGCTTCGAACCTATGACCTCTAGGATGAGTCGCAATCTCAAGCCACTAGTCCAACACTGCTATCTACTACCACATCATTAAACGCGACAGAATTTAATGCGTTTCACCAATAGATAGTAATTTAAGAGGAAGGAAACATGACATATTTAAAACTATGTACTATGGTCAAATCATAGTATTACTCCACAGTGATACCACATTACTAATCCACATTGCACCCATGCGGAACAGGGTTAGTTCGCAAGAGTTTTGACAAGGGCTTTCTTTAAGTTTTATGGGTAAAATTGGCATAACATTCTATGAGACCATGAGCAAAAGGCCCCCAAAGTTATACCATCATAGGATAACAGGCAACCAAAGTAGCACTTCGAGTTCTTCCTGCTATACAATGTACATACATTATCATATGTTATCTAGGGTTAATCTGGACTTATTACTTGGAAGAAATCAGAAAAATAATGTCTTGGATTTACAAAGTAGTAAAATCCCAAGTTGTCCCTTTCAACTTTTCAATCCCAACCCTTGATTAATTTTGGTCAAGTTATAGAAATCAATTTGATTTAACTCTCACATAAATTCAGTAATTTTATTTAATTAAACTTTAAAATAACAATAATATAATCGGGCACATTTAAGATCAGTCAATATGACAATTACGAATTGTGCACAAAATGAGCGCGTGATTGCAGACCGCTGGCAGTTTGGCCGATAACGGAGACACATCCTCGTCCGGTATACGTATCATTGTTGTTAGGAGCCCGTAGAGGTCCGGTGTAAAATGTGTGACAAAACAATTGACAATCGAATATCATGGTCACGTGACAAGCTATTCCCATATGACATTAAACGGGTCTCGAGCAAGGTAGCTGTCTAGGGGCACTGACTTTCTTACTGTTTCGTTCTGGTTTCCATTTTAGAAGCGATAGTACTTCGAAGTCAAGGCATATAGTAGTAAAAGAAATTACTCTTAATAACATAGATGATAATATTATAGATCACTTGACAGCGGATAAGTCGACGCAAACTTGTGGTCTCAAAACAAATCATACTTAAATCGGTTAGAAACTAATAAAGTAACTAAAATTCAAAAATGGCTGTTCTACTCAAAGCATGGACCCTTATTTCTGGGTAATAATAAAACTTACCACTCAGGTAAACACAGGTGCATTTATAAATAACTGCACCGATTCGGGGTCTCGCAAAAAATACAGAATAACGCAGCTGGCATCAAATATTCGCATTTGGACTTGACTGTTTCATAATTATATTAGATTGTCATGTCGTGTGATATTTGTAAGAAAATCATTGTTTTTGTAAGAACAGGCTAGTAGGAAAATGTGGAATTTGATTTAATGAGTTGTGAGAAACTGCTATAGTAAGAAACGTTTATTAAACATGGACTGTTAAAGACACAAAAAGACGCTTCAAAGCTTATGAGGTGTGGTGTTACCGTAGCATGTTGCAGCTTATAATGATGGGCAAAACTCAAGGCAAGAGACGTGCTGATACAAGAAAGAAGACGTGGTTGCTGAACGTACGTGGATGGACTGGTATCACATCCGCCAGGGATCTTTTTAGATTAGAGCAAGATACCTGGCAATTCGTTAATAACCAGCCAACCTTTAGCGATAAAGTAGCACCAGAAGAAGAAGATTATACGGAATATTAATTCCCTATTTTCTTATACAATCAATATTAACTACCTATCTCTCAATGAAAATATTCAAATAAAACAGCACTACTGCAACAGCAATTAATAACAGTAGCCAATATTGTTCATAAATTAAATAACAGCCAAAAAGTTTAAGGGATTAGGTGACTTATCCGTTACATTTATTATCATTGCTTACCATATTAAACATTCCCATTGGGTGGCATTATGTTAACCAAATATTTAATTCGACGTTATGAACGATAATCGATTTGACTACCGTTTGGGAAGTCGTAAAAAAATGGGCACAGTAATCAAACAAGCTTCAATATTTATCGCTCTAATTATATATTTAACTTATTTATGAAGCACGTTTCAGTTTCATCATCGGACGTCGAGGCAGAATACAAAACTTCACCTGTATCACCACTACGTCCGTCGTTCCACAACTGAGCCTTTTTAGTAGTTTTTGACACCTACTTTTTTTTCAAGTCAAGATCGTATCAATTCCTAAAAAGCCGGCACCGCACTGACGAGCCCACTCGCATTGAGATTGTACATGGGCGGTATCACTTAACATCAGATGAGCCTCCTCTCCCTTTGCCCACTGTTCTATAAAAAAAGCAATTGCATTATTATTGTTTTTATAGAGCAAACCGGCACATCCAATGTTAGGAGATACCACCGCTTATGTTATTACCAGAAGGTACGCGCTACGCTAATTCGTATTGGTTCGGAAAAACTTCCATAAACAGCTGTCTCCATATAGAGGACGCGCTGCATTAGTCTACGCAATTTAATTGTAGAAATACACACAAATTAATTACAACTAAATTAGTTATCATCCTATATTTAGTTAATGAAGAAATAATATAAGTACTTGCTTAACTTATTGGAGCAAAACAAGCGCTTCTCAGTAAAATATGTACATTTTTACATTAACACCTTTACGTCACACACCTTACAAATGTCTATCTAATCTCTATTAATACATTTGGGTAACCCATAATAAATTCTCTATGGTTACCATTGCAAAACTGTATAAAAAAAGATACAAAAAGCGACGCGTGCGCACCTGTTCCATTCACGGACAGACATCTGCCTCTGCCATGATAAGAGTTTTACATTATGCTAATGACAGCGTTTTTAGGCTTTACATTACCAGAGATATTATACATGGTATAATTTAAATTTTGATTTGGAGACCAGCCGGCAATTACGGTGAAGCTAGTTGAGATAAAAGCCCACTTAAAACATAATGATTAATTTTATTTGTATTAAGTAGAACTCGTATATTTAAATGCTTTTAAAAGCTTTCACATACATACGCAATACATTAAATTTGGTGTATTTGCTTATATGAATATATTCTTTATAAGGAATGGATGATTTTCAAGCATGTTTCTTGTTCATGTCAATTGTCATATTTTGTCAATCTAACTGTATAATTTATATTAAACATGTGACGATCGGAAACAGGAGTATGAGGATATTGCAAACGTAACTTAGATTGACAATTAATGACATGAACATAGACTACAAATTGCGTTCATTTTTCATTAACTATTCAGATTATTTAAAATGTATGATATTCATGGCCATATTTGATAATCACCCAGGGCATTATTAGAGTTTGTTTGTTGGGTAGAACGAATCTCAGGAACTGGATGGAATTAATTCAATTATTGAAGTTATACTTCTTTAGGCGCGTTATGAAAAATTTATGAGAGTGAAATTTTACGATGCGCGCGCACCTATGACACAAAATTGGGAGTGTGATTATAGCGTGCGCGAGCGAGATAGGAATAAGACAATCTACAAGTAAAAGAGAAATAGAATATGCGTGAAGTTCGTATGCCAAGAATTTTGAATGACCATAATGACATTTGTCATTTACCTTTTAAACAAATACCTAAAAGGAGTTTTGATTATTTTTTCAAAGAAATTTATTAATTTTATATTGTGCAATACTGCCAAAGCAACAACATACTTCTTAGTGTTTGGTAGAGATGTTCTAAATATATAATAATATATAATTTTAACTAAATATAATTTATGTTACACTTAATGTAAGAGAATAATAATAAATAATTACATATTTAATTTTTCAAATGTAAACTGAACTTAATTGACTATAATGACTCCTTTTCCAGTCTTTGATTATTTAATTGTAATTAATTATTTGCATGCAATCAAAAACTATTTTTAATAATGCCAAAGAAGTATAACTTCTTACGCGCGTACATAAGTACACGTTTTTATTTATTTCGCAGCTAGCAAAAATTATTTATAACAAAACACAATTATGCTAAACATATAGCCAAAGATGGAATACTTAATATGTATTACAAAAAGGTTCAAACATTTACAAAAGGAACAAACTATAAATACATACATTTAACTAAGTAATACCTAATTCGGCTGTGTTCTGTAATGGTGTGAAAGTGGAGGTATGTACGCGAGGGTGTGTATGTGGGGTGTGCTCATGATGCAGTTGATTTAGCGCTATGAATATTCTTAATACTCCTTTTAAGCAAATTCCGCGATAGCTTAAACAAGTCAAGGTTTAAATGTTTGTCTTTGTTGTTACTTTTGCGTTGGATACTCCATTTATCGTGCTATATTAATAAACTCGTTTAAATTTAAACTAACTTTACAGCTTAGCATGATTAACATAGTATCAATAAATATATATATATATATTTTGTAGGGGGCAAATAAGCCTGCGGGACGCCCAAAAAGGGCAGCCATCGCAGCCCATAGACACTCATTGACTGTGGACCCATCAAGGTGAAATAACAAAATAAATTTGGTTACACCCATAGTATTCGAAATTGGCTATTAGTCATGAATGATAGAGCAATACTATAATGTTGACATTGATCTTACGGTAATGACGCATGCGTCGGTTCCTTCTCGGTAACCATGTAACGGATCTACGGTCATGGCGTCATTTGGCAAGTGGCCGTGTTCGAAATTTGGACCACTATTATTGTATTGTTTGTTTTTCGGAAGTGTATACTATACTTTGAACGTATTTACTTTTGTATATCCTTATTATGATTCAGATGTATATATATATATATATATAGTATTTTTAATAAAAAAAATATACTTTTGACGCGTTAGTGAAAGTCCCATGCCCGTTGAAAATTTTATATTAATCGTATAATAGAACGTCAAAAATCTTATTTTTAACATATTATACTCCAATGGAGTCGCTACGTTATAGAATGCAACCAATAATTTATATTCTCTATGGTTTAGGCGCCAATAAATTATGACATTAATATATTTAAATTAAAGGGCCTACTCCTCCAAAGACCGGCAAATCCCGAACAAACGTGGGTGTTCATAGGCTGCAACAGCTGCCTTTTATGCCCTCTCCGTATCATATTAAAAAATATTTAAATTTGTAATGCTACTAGAAATTTCTTTTTCTTATTGTCTGACGTCACTGACCATTCATGTTCTGATATAAGGTGAGATGTTACAAAAAAGATGATGATTCATACGAAGGAATTCCTTACCCTACCGACTCACGAGTGAAATATTCAAATGATAAGATCACCTGTTTATGACCTGTAATTAACTTTTCTGTAACAGATTAGCTCGGTGACGATATTTGTTTACATTAAACATCGGCGTGGACGATTTATTAGATTACTTGATAAGAGCTATTAAATATCCGTACTACGCTATTTGATAGTAAATATTATTTGAGAATCGATATTTTTTTTACTGACGTTTTAAGTTATCTATATGAATCAATTACATATATAATAATATTTTATTTCATAGGGGCTAAAATTACAGGATCACAATGTTTTATCAGCAATTGAGTGAATGATCTTAGATAGGTATATAATTGTAAAAAATCATTTATATAGATACTATTACATTTTTTTTTCTTAGAATGCTTGTATAATTTACACGTTACACAAAACATAGAAATGCCCCGAAACTTACACATATACAAACACATATATTTTAATATATCCCATGCGAAGCTGGGGCAGTCTAAGTATACAGTTTTCAAAAAATATATAGAAGTTCTTAATTTTATTATAATTACTTTAATTAATAGCAGTTTAACACTATAGTACACTGGTTTCAATCTCAATTAAATTCTATTAAAATAATTACCGAACACCTTGCGTGAATGTAAAACTAGCGGAACAATACAAAATGAGTTTGAAACGGTGAATTACCATAACTTACATTGGGTTTTTTGGTGTTATTTACTTACTTATCAGTGGAATAACTTAAGATTTTAAATTTAATTTGCATCTATCAACAGTTGATTCCCAAAACAGCTGATGCATCTCGAAAATGACTAACTCCCGCATTCTATTCAAATTACTTTTTTATTCGAGTTCTAGATTTATTATTATTATTTCCTATTATAAACATAGTATGTCTTTATATAGTATTAGTTTCACTTACGCTTAGTGAAATCGTTTCTTATTTGCAAGTTATCTGCTTAATAATTTGTATCATAACAAACTCCATTTGCGGTGAGGTGCGCCGAACTTTTGGGAATTTAAAAGAAGTTAAAAATGTGAATTAAGTTATAAAGATATTAAATAATACCTAGTTTTTTATAAAAACGTTGGTTTACACGTTTGGTTTTTAAATCACGTGGTATGGAGACAGCTGTTGCTAAACAAATGGCTGACAATTTACAAGATAAACTTTTTACCATAATAACTGGTATAGTAAAATATATTTGTGGGATCGATCGATGCAAGATTTAAAAGTCAGGCTATGTAGATTATGTAGGCCTACATTTTGCAGGTAGGTTATACTTTTCTTTTTTTCTCTGTAGCGGTAAATTGCCGTTCGGCATCAATGCACCACTTTATCGTACGTGTTGTGAATCAATACCCTGATGTTGCATTTCAATTGTAGTCACCTGCCTTGGTACTTGAGGTTTTGCTTAGCCGCTTTTAAAGTACTATTTTACGTGTTCCTACACAATTTATATACTACAGAGAATACAATTTAACTATCATAAAGGAGTGTGCCGTATCCAGGTACCGATTAATTAATCATTTAGTAAATATTTTATTTTCGCTATAAATACAATGAAAAGTTACATGGTCTCGCCTCAAGTTTCCTTACATCAATGAGAAATTAAATAAGTTTCATTTACGAATTCAAATACAGGCCTTGCTATCCTGATTAACTATCATAACTCCACAACACTATTAATTATTTATGTTTAAGTATGACACTTACGCTGTCTATTACAAAGTTAAATTTTGTTAATTATAAAGGCAGTCTCTCTATGAGATCTTAGAAATCGAATGCAGTAATCGTGTTACAAATAGAAACAGTAGCTGTCGGTTAAATAATGATCTCCGAAATCTTGGCTTATACTGTAAATGCGATCTATACAGAGTGGACAACATTACTTGAAATTCTCAAAGATACATAAACGACAATTTTTTTAACGCTCAGCAAAACAAAAAATATTTTTAACTATCATATATATATAGCATATAAATTTAAATAGAGTAGGACTTATACTCAATTGAGTAAATAGAGTTTGTGTTAGGGAAATAATCTAATTCCCTAACACAAATGGTAATTATCTATTTACCCATTTGAAAATTACATGTTATCAGATTGTGTTTGAAACTAGCATTTAAACAATATTATAAATACTCCTTGCACCCGTACAGCCAATCCCCTAAAATGAGTAATAAAAATCGCCTTACCCCGCATACTTGGCCGGGCCTGTGCGGTACCCGTTGTAAATTCCCCGTTCTGCGAAGTGCGACACATTGAGTAAGGGCGGTTGCTTTCAGATCGAATATCCTACGCTATAATACCCTCGCACATGCAACACAACGATGTATATACCAAAACTTATCAACCATACAACGTATACAATTATTTTAAGGATATTTTCATTCAAACTTACCAGCAAAAAGATCGCCAAATATAATTTTATCGATCACAACAACTTTATATTTTAAATACAAAACATTACATAAAATAAAGTCGAAATCCCCTTAACACACACAGCGAACTTATTTCAAACTCAAATGTATCATCCACGAACGGTTAATTGATTTTTAAAATTACAAAACATCACAAAATATTCTTGTTAAAAAATAATCAAAGTCAAACCTAACACACGACGAGTAATATGAAAACACGCGAAAGAACTGAAAATATAGTTTCGTTACTCGCTATTCTCACTCACCTCTCACTGACTCAATAATATCTAACTCATTACTCAACGATCAATGATTACCATTCATCATTCCCTGTTACAACAGTGACAGTTAACAATTGACAATGTCCAACTTCGTATACAGACAGCCGTTAAAGACAGATTATGGAAAATTATCTTCTATGTTAAAGCAATGTTTAGGTTAGGATAAGACTTGGTCATGTGACGATTTCCATACAAGTAATTCGTTTGCTCTTAGACTAGTTGGTCCCACAAAGTTAATTTGAACACAAGCCCCTTAAGAATTGATCTATGTTATATTATTATTATGATGGCACTGAAATTTGACATTCTGCGTCAATTTATAAATCTCATATCAAAGTAATTGATTGATGGTACACCGTACACGCCGCGGTGCCTAAACGAAGGCTCCAGAAGTGCTGACTAACATAAAATAGTTTAGAAATACATCCTGCATGTTCAAACAAATTCTATTGCATGATTGTGACAACTCTAGGCAGCCATAGTATATTTTTAATTCTACAATTAAGAAAAGTTTTTCTACTATTTCCATTGGTCATTGAAACTTTTGGCCTGGCTGACATTGACATCATGACATTTCACAAAATTAAATGACAAATTTGAATATTTTGATTGTCCATGACGTTCACTGTTAATCAAAATTAAGGAACATTTTCATTTCTCAGTACGTCAAACATGGAGGAAGATCGTCTTTTCGATGAAAGAATTTCTATTAGAGAATCTGCTCGACCATTAAAAAAATACGGCAGTACGTGTAATCATATAAAAAGGCATGAAGAATATATAAAACATGTAATGGCTAAAGGTGACACACTGCAAGGAATTGCTTTGAAATACGGTGTAACAGTAAGTTAAATTTCCACAGTATTATTGTTGATAAATGTAGATATCTTCTGTAAATTTAATTAAATAAATCTGTTTCTGGATTTTAGATGGAGAAGATAAGACGAGCAAATCGTTTGTTCGCATCGGATAGCTTGTTTTTACGAGAGTATCTTTTGATTCCTGTAACCAAGGAATCTCCGTTTTACGAGAATGGAGAAAGAGTGACAGAGGTAGCATCTTCGAATCACCGTGCATCAATCGCGGGAATGCCTACACGAGATTTCTCTCCTGGCAGTCCAGATGAAAAAGAATCCTTTGACAACTTCCTGAATAGGCTTGACTCTTCAATTGCAACTATAAAAAAACATGTTGAAAAAACGAAGGAGAACAGCGAGTAAGTGTTTTTGTTATTTTAACTTATATATGAATTTAAATCTAGTCCATAATATATACTTTTTGTTTAACATGAGAAATCTTTGTCTAATTAGTAATTTATTGGACAATACTGGTCTTATTTATTTAAAATTAATAAACTAAATATGTATTGAAAAATGGCTGTTTTTATGCCTTTATATCATTCAAATAATAGGTTTTAAATGAAAAGTAGTTCATGGCATATTTTTATCTCTTGCAAGTGATTTATTGAGATATATGTATTCTAATCATAGGACAATGACCCCAAAACTGATTAGATTCATTCTTCCTCTGCATGTGTAACATAAATATTGTTTGCTGCATATCTGCTGTATGAATAGTAGTGGAAAGTTTGCTCAACCTTAATTGTCTGTTCTCTTTTTATATTCTTGAAGTTTAAGTATCTTGGCAAGTTTAACCATAGTATTACAACATTTGAGTATGTTTTGTGCCTTCAATGTGGCACCTATCTTTGTATTAATAATCTTGTTATATTCTTTCCTGATAATATTATTTAATAACCAAATTTTTAGAATGTACCGTTGTGATAAATGTCATCATTGGGTAAATACTTGACACTGGGAGCCAGGCATGCTGATAAGTTATGTTTACAATAAAGATAGATAATTCAATATTTGTATAACTTAAAATTTATGTACAAAAAAAAAAAAAAAAAAAAAACTTGTCCTGCATGATATTTAAGGATACCAATGAACTCAATCTAGTCTTTCAAAACACACACAAAAATTTCCAGAATATAATATAAACATTAATCATTATTCATTTCTATACTTATAAGATTTTTGGTATCTTTGCTTATGTCTCAGAAACTTTTTAGCATATTTATATTGCATAGTGAGTTTTTGTACAATTGATATCGAGCAGTTGCAAATTATGAAAAAAATTGATATAACAAATATAATAAAGAGAAAACGAATATAAGACAGGGGGTTATCATCATGTTATTGGTATAGATAGATACAAACAGGTTTGAATGATTATTAAAAAGTCATCTTAAATTTTAAAATATCTCCTGCCAACAATATTTAAGCTATAACTTTTTTGCAGGCATGTCAAGGTTATTTGCTAAATTTAATTATACATTAAATATTAAGGTCAGGCGCTATTGTTGAGTTTCAAAGTTTTAAAAGAAATTTTACAGAATTAAATTCCATGTATTAACTCTTTTTTACAATTATTTATTATAAAAACTGTTTCATGTGCAAAACAACTTACTTTGTCAACCATACAACCATACAATGATAATATTTATTAAGTTTGTCATAGAATAATAATACATATTTAACTGTTGTCAGTAACAAACTCATGCCTTGAACAATTTCCAATTCTTTGAAAATTACATAAAAATATTTTTTTATGTAAAGATATACTGAATCTTTTCTGGCTTTTATGACATTATAATGATTGAAAACAGCTGTTAAACATTGTACATACATATTTGAAATTTGTTCTAATACATTAATTTAATTAAAAATTTCTCAGTCCATTGTTATATTGGGACAAGTTTAAACAAAAGTTATGTATTATGATACAAATCACTGCATAATTGTTACCGTCTGAACGTAAGGTACTTTCTATTGCATTGACTTAGTCACATGACTCGAAGATCGCCGTCCCGTAAAAGGTGATCTTAGTCCGAGTTTACACAAGCGACACAAGTTTTGTTACCGTAAAATATGGCTTTATTAGAAGAATAATTATTTAATTTTAGATTTTAGTTTTTTATTGGTATACCTTAATTATTTTGAAACTAAAGCAGCTATGACTAATTTTGATATTACTAGAATTATCTCCTAATCACCATATTAATGCTACGATAGAATTATATAATATTAAATATATGCAATTTTACTTTACTGTAACATTACCCATTTTTACGATTCACTGCGTATTTTTTGTTTTATTACGGCTTAAGATCACATGATATTTGTCGTTGCGGTAACTGTGTAATGTGTATATCTTGAAGGACACAATTCGTTACTACTTAGAATCGAATTATATCATACCAGCATTTGTATGGAAATATTTTTCTCTAGATTTTTGTTATAAATGAGATATAATTTCTAAAAAGATTATAAAGTTGCATATTATTATGCAAATATTGAATTCTCACAAATGATCTCACATAATATTAAGATTAAAAATCATTTTGCATATTGATATGCTGTGTTTATGTATTATTTATATTTAGTCCGTGTAAACCAGATTTATCTAGTATAAATCTGTGATAGACATATATGAACTTTTAAAATTTTTGTTTTACCGTAACAGAGTAGCAATCACAGACCCGTACGTAAGATATGTATTACAATTCTTAATTTAGGCAATTTATTTCGTCGATATAGGCTATAGTTAAAAGTGAGGATAGTGTTTTAGTATAGTGTGGTTTCATATGTTTAGATCGTTTGTATGAACTGTTTAATTAGAATAGTGTTTTCGACTGCGCAATTAATTGCTAATTAAAAGTACAGTCACATGCGATAAAAAATGACGAAAAAGTAATTATCTAATTAACGTAATACCCCTTGATAACTAAAACACACGCAAATTGTTTTATATTTAAACTGATAATCGCATAAGCAATTCTACATGACATACAATTCTAACCGTGAAACCCGATTATGTTTTGCATCAGTGTGGACCTTTTAACTTTTTAGTTTAATGAGTTTTGGCTCAATACCTCTAATCTCATTCTCTTCAATATAAATATATGTATAAAATAAAATAAAAAATGTTAATAGTTATGAATAATGACTCACTGAAATATCTTATGTCGTAAAGATCGAACATACCAATACATCATTTAGTAAAATCAAAATATATTTTTTTATATAGATAGCACTATAATGCTTCTAAATTTACATTTTCTGCTACTGCAACTAGCAGTTCTCCGTCACTCGTAATCTCCAAGGGTTTTTACAAGTTGTAAGGAGCTGCGACCTCATCTTGCAATTAATTATAACAATGCAAAATAAATAACAAAATCATACATTTAACCTCTTTATAAGCCTGCAATATTGTTTAACTCTAGTACCGTGGAGTCACATGTCTATAAAACTGTATGTCAAGAATCTTTTTAAATATTTTCTTTATTTGAAGTATTATATTTCACATTGTCTAGTGTTAGTTTGCGAGCTAATCGTAGGATTAACTATGGAACGGGATATTGCGCATTTGCCTTCTAATGTTACTGACTTAGGGATTTCAAATGTATGAATACTATTTTATATTTTAACGTCTATTGAAAAGAAATAATGTGCCGTTACAACGATTATACAAGATTCTCACAGTAAAAAAGCAGAATACAACATTTAAGAATATTGTAGTAGAGTTTTGAAGTAATGTTAAAAATAGATTATTAAATAAAGACGAAAATGGCAGCTTAACCACAGAGCAGGAAAACGAGGCTCCTAACAATGCAATTCTTATCATTCGGTGTATAACAGCTGCTTTTTTACATAGATAAATTATCGTACGAATATTTTTATTGAAAAAGTTGGGATTATCAGTCACAGTTTGTATGATGTGAACGAATATATTTCGAGGCGGAACATTTTTACGAAGCTAAAATTGTATTAATTAGCTTGTCTGCTGACCGTTTAGCACACGATTTGAATTACTGTTTCATTATTCTGGGTGAAATAAGTGCGAGCTAGGGTCCTTTTTATAATATACTAAAAATAAGACAGGATATTCGATATTCGGATTTGATATTCGGTCTACAAGAATGTTTCGCATAAAATATATTATCAGTTTAAAAGGTATTTAGTATCACAACAATGTTATAAGTAAAATAATACTAGCTTCGAACTTCTTTCACGATATTACCTTTCCCACTAAATTTCCTATGATTTTATTTTCCCACTCATTTCGTTGTGGGGTCCACACATTTACATCTCATCTAGCGATTTATTTATTATTGTTTAATGTGTCTAAATAAAATGTTTATCTTGGACCCATATTTTCAGTCCAGTTGAAATTTTGTTTAGACTTCAGATATGAAATTGGCCGAGTTGTTTATGAAAATAAAGCCTTTATTTATTTATTAAGGAAACAAACAGATACATCTCTATACAGTAAATAAAATAAAAGTAAAACATAAAATAAACACATTGGACATATCCACAAAAAGTTTCACTGATAAATATGAATACAATACAAAGTAAAACAAGACAAAACATGACAGCACAAAATTTATAAATTAGGAGAACGACAAACAAACAGCAGCTATATAAAAAAAAACAAGGAAGATTAAGACATTAAGTGTTTTAACTTATTCTTAAACGAAGCAGTAGAGGAGTGCGAAGAAGGGTCAATGTTAGTGGCAGAATCCAAGGCAGAACACATCCTGTGAAGAGGCTCACGGAACCCAATGTTGGTTCTGGGAGTCGAAAGGTTAAAAGTTCTGTGCGAGCGCAGAGATCTGGCAGGAACATTAAATGGTATCAGTTCGAGAAGATTGGAACAAGTTATTTCATTTACGCATATTTTTCTAATAGTGACACAGTCTGTCAAATTACGCCTAGTACTCAAAGAAAGTAATTTATATTTTTTTTAAAGTTCCTTATATTTAGACCTACCACCATTCATTCTTTAAATCAGATCCGTCAGATTTAGACCCCACAGCGCCATATTTTATTAATGTCATACGGGAGTTAAGTATAACGCTAAGTCTCGATTCTAAATCTTACATTAAAACTAAAGTATCGGAATGATTCACGTATCAATATATATTTACACACCGTATACTTCATAAACAACTTTGTTTACATTTTCTCGAAGATTGCTAGCATTCAAAAATATTTTATAGGAAAATAACACTAAAGTGCTTGAAATAGAATGTTATCGTTGTTGTGTCTACTTTGTTAAGCTACGAGTGTAATATAATCCATAATAAAGAGATATGACAAAAACACATAATGTAATGTAAACTATAACTTGGTGGTACATGGTTCCATCGTTGTTGTGTAGGTTGAAAGTTAATTATCTTGAAAGTTCTTGTTTAAGATAAGATATGTATCCATAGCTTTATTAAAGTTATGAGACTCCAAATATGACATAGTTTTAATAAAACGATACCTTTATTAGATAACAGTCGTTATGCGAAATAATCGAATCTAGTAAATAATGTCGTAATTTCGGTAGTTGTATTTAAATGTGTATGACTATTAATGGAGCAGTGTTGGCCTAGTGGCTGCGTGCGACTCTCATACCTGAGGTCGTAGGTTCGATCCCCGGCTGTGCACCAATGGACTTTCTTTCTATGTGCGCATTTAACATTTGCTCGAACGGTGAAGGAAAACATCGTGAGGAAACCGGCATGTTAGACCCAAAAAGTCGACTGCGTGTGTCAGGTACTGGAGGCTGATCACCTACTTGCCTATTAGATTTAAAAAATGATCATGAAACAGAGTCAGAAATCTGAGGCCAAGACTTAAAGAGGTTGTAGCGCCACTGATTTATTTATTTTATGACTATTAAATATTCAGTTATGGAAAAAAATTATATAAAACAATTTTGGAAACTTTTATGCTCATAATAAAGTAGATAAAAATATATTAAATGTGTGATATTCTTAATCGGTTATTAATTAAACTATTAGCTTGTATAGTAAAGATGTGACTCCGTGGACTGACTTTTGGGATGGGAATTTAAGTGCAATTAAAAACAAGATTTTTGACGAGAATAAATTGTTGAAATGTGTTCAAGTGTCTTGGGTTATTTAATGTTTTAATTTCTCAAGGTTGCTCGAATAATGTTTAGCACATTAGTCATATTCCGTGTTGTGAAAAATTTTATTAACAACTTTTGGCTGTTTTACGACTGGTTGAAAATATGCGAAACGATTTGTCTGAAAGTGACCGTTATCTCGACCGGATAAGGTTCACATTCATTCAATCTAAGAACCAATTGTCGTGCACTAGGTTATGAGGCTATAAATAAATTGTGTGGGTTGTGAATAGCGATCTTATATGATCCTATCTTATCAGATTGGTCCTTATTTGTACGCCTACACGGGGCGATTATGTATATCCCCCTGAATAATGCGATTTAAGTTCTGCAATGCAACGATATTATTTCCTATCAATTACCCTCAATAAGTAACAAGATAAACTTATAATGATATATACTACTACATCTAAATAAAACTCATTTACGTAATGAGAGTGAAGAAGGAGACGAAAAGAGAAATACACTTTATATAATGGAGATTTACAACAAGAGGCCTTTTTAAAAGATAGCAGGCTCAACGTCGAATCGCACAGCAAGTGTAATATTAAGGAGTCTTTGTCGAAGAATAATCTGTAGCAGAAAGTATTATGTTATATTTAGCTATAATTTATTTCGTATTCCAATCTTAGCTTTCATGTGCGCTTGCAGTTTCGACTTGCCATAGTCAAAACCCTGTACCTATAAATTATGACATTTACACGAATGTCATAATCAAATGTGTTGATTTTTTATCTCATCTTCTCCAATTCCAGATTCGTAGATTTCGAAGACGACTTTGTGCGACATCGTCCAACCGCTCGGCTGCGGCAATCGGCATCTATGGGTGCTTCTACGTCGTATAATGAAGTAATACCGCCGCCATTGCCGCCTCCCCCTGGGCTAACGCACGGCCGACGTGTGGATACCTCACTGAAACGGCTCGAAAGGGCACACGACGACCTCTTTCAGTTGTAGCGCCCGATATAGCGCAGGTATTTACAAATGTTACCTTTTTATTAATAATATATAAGTTATAATAATATTAATATATAATATAATAAAAAAGTGCATCTTACAGCTAAAAGCAGTTTCTTTCAGACAACCCGTCTGTATAAAGTATAGTTCGTTTAAAATTGTGGTAATGGCTTTTTTAAATTTACATTATTTTGTTCATGCAGCATAATTACAGACATAGTAAGAAATTAAATAAATATTATACATTATTGACATACTTAGTTAGATTTTATTTTCAATTTAAAATAGATGTTTTAGCTAAACGATATTTATTATATTCTTTAATAATACGAACAAATTATATTTCATTGCATTATTAGTCAAATTTCTATAGACTATTCGTGTCATTGTCACTTATACAACTTACAACACCCGTGGACCTCAGAGATAACCCCAAAGAGAACATTGCATCTAAGATACGATGAGAGAATTATGCTTTAAAAAAATATGCCATGCGTGATTTGTTCAGCCGTCGTAAAAATGGAATGGTGTAAGCAGAAGCGAACAGTCTTGGAAAACAATAATATCTCCTCTTACTAGTCGCTTACACTGAGATTGATCAGTGTCGACATAATTGATAGGTTGAGTAATTTATTTATTGATGTCCATGATGAATTATCTTCTAGTTCTCTACAATTTATCTATATAAGTTATATATAGTTATGTTGTATTTTCAGATATGCGCGTTTCTAATGAGCACGTCTGCGATGAGGGCGCATCTGTGATCGTCACGTTTCTTGCGTATGCATACGTATACGTAAAGCGAACGTAACGGCTGCTAAACTGACACATTGGAGGGGTCTGAGAGTGATATTAGATATGTTATGATCTGTTTAACTAGTGTTTGCATCTGGGAGGTACATTTTAACTTTTCTCAATAATTTTTGTTGCACGTTTTAAAGTTATACGTTTTGTATCTATTAGTTCGAAAGATCGCTGCCACGGAGAGGAATTCCTTATTTTTTTATGGATAGATTTACCTCCCAGGAGTATCTTATTTATTTTTTATTTTTACTTATATAGTTACTCATTGTTCATTTGCATTTAACGTCATTAATATTGTAACCAATTTTTTTGACGCAAAGGAACAGTCTCTTGCATAATTCGTTAGGCATAAGCTACACTGTGTAAAAATGTATAGAAAAAATATTTTTATAAATTTTCTGTTTCTTAACTTCTCAAATTGCGGTCTCTATGGCTTAACCATTTTATTCCATGGTATTAAAAACCGTACAACTACAAACAAAGAAACAAATATTAGCCTTCCAGAAGTTTTCTATGCAATGGTCTATTGTTCAGTTAGTAAATCCGATTTTTTCAGTTCATATCATTGCAGATCTTTATTTGTAATAGATGCTAGTTGGCATATAAGTTACCTGCTGTATCTCTTGTACACCTTAATACCTTAAATTAAAACTTCTTTAACGGATTTAAATGCGAATTTAATGTTTAGATAGTTTCAAGTGCTTCTTACCAATCCAAGCATTAGTTGGACGCTCTACATAGAGTCTGATACAAACCATATAGCAGCTCCGTAATGATGAACAGAAATATAAGTATTTTCCTTATCCAAAATACTCATCTATAGACATGATCTACTAAAGTAATATATCATAGTAGGTAAACGACATTATCACGCTTGGTCACGTGACAATTTCCATACAAATTGGTTTGCGCGTAATCTGTGACTAACTTCAGACTGTTTAATTTGCTATAATACTTTCCAGTGCTATGCTAGTTTTAACATAGATGAATCACGAGAACGCGTTATGATAAAAGATAAAACAATAAATGTCAATATATTATGAAGCCATAGGATGCTATACCAAAATTGTTTTCTTGTTGTTCTCATAATACATAATAATTCTAAATAATGTATTAAAAGTGTTTATTTTGTTATCTAAACTTGTCCAACTATACTTAAGGTTATTTGTGCAATAATTTTGGTCACAATGTTGTTAGTGAACCTCGTTATATAACGATATCGACGTTTTCATTTGGTTGGAAATCTGTGATTTGAACTTCGCACGTTTAATTGATTTTTATGCATTCACAAGAGCTTCTTCAATATACACTTTTAATGTTATGCCAATCGCAATATTATAATAATTGACGGAATTTGGATTATATTAAAGGGTTACGTCTAGAGATTTCACTGTTTTGTATGGCTGAAGTCCAAGGCCACTAGCCACTTGCCTTTAAAGTCTGTAGAGTCCAAGACATCCTTTAATTGTACTAATATAGTTATCCTAGATAATCCTTTATTAATAAAGCTACAATTTGTTAATACAAATAATTTTGTAATGTTGATATTTTGACGTTATTCTGATAGTATTCAAGCTTACCAGGGCTTAAGATAAAATCACCCATTAAAGCCAAACTAATTTGTATGAAAATGGTCACGTGACAAGCTAATGTCATTTGCATATAGTGAGTGGATCACGACTGTTGAAAAGTGATTTTGTCTAAAGTCCAAAGGGTCGCAAAGCAATACAACACTTATATCATAGTATCCCATTGCAGTAAATACTTGATAATGTCACAATTTATACTTTAGGCCTGTTTAAAATAATATCTCAAATTACGTGATATTGCGCTAGTCATTTTCGCGCTTGAAGATATTATAGACACTGGCTTATTAAAATATCGTGTTAAAACGTCATATATTATCAAATCAAAACATAATATAGCAATTACTCTTCGTTGAGTCGGATTGTACAAAAAACGGTCGGAGTTTTCTTTGGTCTTTTATAGGTTTAAAAACATTATATACTGCTATAAACAATTAGCGGAACAAAATTTTTCTCCTTTCTATTGCTTAAACTAAAATTAGATTTAAATTAACTTGTACGCTATTTTTTACCTTGTTAATTTGTTAATTACTACAATTAATAAAAAAAATCAATTTTTTTATTAAAAAAATAAATAAAATGTGCATTGTAGACGAAAAACTAATTGGTGATAAAAAAGGTTCATCAAAGAAATATTCTTATATCGTTTGAATATTCGTCTTTAGTGTCTTTCAGTAACGTGTGTGGCCTCCATGAGCCCTAATCACGGCTTGACAACGACGCGGCATGCTTCGTATGATCCTCCGAATATCTTTTGTGGAATTCGCTCCCATTCTTCAATCAACGTTCAGTGAGCTGTGAGGTTGAGGTGCAATCGGACGCTTCCGGATGCGCCTGTCAAGCAAGTCCCAAATGTGCCTGTCAAGCAAGTCCCAAATGTGTTCAATTGGATTTAGGTCAGGGCTCATGGAAGGCCACTCCATTACACGGATTTCCTGCTGTCGTAAGTAATCTGACGTGATGGCTGCAGTATGCGGCCTGGCATTATCTTGAATTAAAAGAAAATCTGGGCCCACACCATATGCTGCGGGCCAAACATGATCTTCGAGCACATATTCAATGTAAGTTTGAGCACACAAGCGCCCGGGAACAACGACGAGATCTGTGCGCTCGTCCAAACTAACTCCGCCCCAAACCATCACAGAGCCACATCCAAACTTGTCATATTCCTGGACTGCTGCTGCACTGTATGTCGCCTGGGCGACTGTAAACACGGAGACGACCATCGCAACGTGTTAGACGGAATCGTGATTCGTCAGTAAAAGCACTGGCCTCCAATGTCGAAGTTGCCAATTAGCGTGATTTTGCGCGAACTGTCGGCGAGCTTGCTATGTTGAATTTAGACGCACAGCCCGACTGGTCGGCGTGATCTCAAATTGGCTTCCAACAACCTATTTCTTACCGTCGGTCGGAAATTTCTACACCAGTAGCCGTCCTTAGTGTATTTTGTAGTTGTGGTGCGGTTACGTAAAGCACTTGACGATGTAGCGATCTTGCAAACGTGTAGTTTTTCTCTTTCGACCTTGACCACGCCTTCGTGAGTATTCTCCCGTCTCACGGTATGCTTCCAAAGTCTGTAGATAACAGAAGGGGCTACTCCTAGATATTTCCTACATAACGCATAGTTCGACCCTCTTCAAGCAAAGCGATAGTGGAGACATGCAATTCAGTCAGATCTGGCATTATGACCTAAACTCACTCGCTTCAATGAATAACAATACTCAAAAGGCTCACTTCAATTTCTATTAATACTCAAAAGATTGAAAAAAACTACTTAAAATGTGTTTTCTGTGATTAGAAAGTAATGAAAATTCAAAGACGTCACTTTGTTTTTCGTCTACAATGCACATTTTAATTTTTTTAATAAAAAAATACAAATTGATTTTTTTATTAATTGTAGTAATTAACAAATTAACAAGGTAAAAAATAGCGTACAAGTTAATTTAAATCTAATTTTAGTTTAAGCAATAGAAAGGAGGAAAATCTTGTTCCGCTAATTGTTTTGAGCAGTATATTTCCGGTGTACATTGTCCGTTTTAAAGTGGTACGACCCCTTCAAATGTTATTGTTATTGAATCTAATGCCATAAACTTATCTGGTCCGGTTCAATTGGGTCAGATAAGTTTGTGGTAAATTTTCGTTTTAGTCTAACCAAAATTATATATAATTGTAAAACAACAAACGTTGTTATTCTGCTTAGTTTCTTACGGAGAAATATAGATGGCGCTTTACACAACTGTTATTGATTATTAAGAATATAGGACATAAAAGTTAGCCTACCTCAACCCTGGGGCCGAGCAATAGATCCTTATGTGTCTGGCTAAAAATAACAAAATGTTTGTCTGTGAAGTCGGTTTACGGACGATAGTTTAACGTGACATAACAAAACATTGATGAAATGTGTGCATACTTAAGTCTTCGAGTGGAAGAGAGATAGATGCGGCGCAAGCGTACAATGAGCGTAACGGGACAATGAGTCATGCTATTTCGTGCGTACAGCCGGCGTTCATCGATTTATTAGACCTTGTCACGTCAAAACTAATCACCTAATTGCCTTCATAGAAATTATTAATGATGCATAATATTCACGTTCAGAGTCCAGATTTAGCGCCAAGGCTGTCAAAAACATATTGGATTCGTCATATGATAGTCACTTAGCGCTAAATCTCGATTCCGAATGATACCCTAAGATACAAAGGTATTGCGCCTCTGGATTTATTTATTATCACCTACCTGGACTAAGTAGAAAAACAGATTTTGTTACGTTGTTATTAGAATTAGACTTGTAAATTAATGTTGTTTATAAAGATTCGTTTAGTCATCGTGTCTCGGTGGAAAGTATAAATATTAGACTAAATTAAAAGGCACTAAATAATTCTGTGTTAATAATCAATGTTGAGCTTTATAGTATATAATAAGCTATATGTATAAGTGTAATGCTGTACATATTGGTGAGTTAACGTTATACATTTTTAACATATACATACATAATGTATGAAAGCTGTTTGTTTACCAAATTATCGCTTTATAAAATTTATAAGAAAAATAAATATATTGGAACTTTTATTGTGGTTTTATTTAAGGATTACAGCTTTAAGCTTTAAAGCATAATTAAAAGCTTTGTTTAAATGTAATTTATTTTCTTTAAAAAAATATATAATAAGATTAAGTTAACTTAAAGGTTTTTTGCAAGGAATAAAAAGACTTTTTTATTTTTATTATTATAGCTGTATATATTTTTAGGAACGGAAAATGTTTACATTTATACAATTTTTAATCGACCTATTTGGCGATTAAAACATTTTCTAACGATATTCAAAATTTAAATCACTTTATCAAATTCAAAACTCGTGACTTCTGGTGAAACGAGTATCTACGGCTGCTTTGTTAAGAGATTAAAAAAACACTAATACAAATCAAATGACGGAAACGGAGTATATATTTATCCTCCTTTCTAGCACCGCAAAAGTGGTTTAGGGAGCAATCGCGACTTTAGCCCCGAGACCACTATAGAGAGGTTAATTATAAAATAATCTATACTTCGGTTCACAATTAAATAAATTATTATTTAATGAGAAACTCTACTGATTTTTTTTTCTATTTTATTTGGAAAATAATTTGGGGCCTCTAAATCCGGCATTGCACTTCTGTATAGAACAATTTTAACTGCGCCTATCAATATTCAAACTATTGCTTTTAACTATGACGATGTGGAAACTTGTAATTTACCTATATGGCATAAGTAAAATAAAAATTATATTATATTAACTTCATTTTAATTTGTTTCACTATTTATTTATTTTTATATTTAAATTATTATAATTTATTCTTTATATTGCTGACACAGTAAATGTCACAGGCTCATGAAATACAGTTTCCACTGCAACTGAATACCCTATGATAATATGAAAGATTTTTGTTATGTGACCTGTATATGACAATAAATTATTATTAATACATATATATCTGCCTATAATCTATATCTGTTTTAAAAATCTTTGTCCTTTCATATTTTTTTTGTTATACCTTATAGCAAGGATATTAATGATGTTTAATAAAATAATATACTTCAATTTTTTTGGTCTCATTCGAAACTCAGGCAAAACAATAAAATTACAAAGAAAACTAAGATACCTTTATTTTCAATACAAAAAGGATTATTTACACGATAACAGTACCTTATTTAAAAAAATTATAATATAATTTTATTACAAATAAACTTAATTTATGCAATGGTTAAAACAAAAATTTAAAATTTCTTATATAATACAATTTGAGGGAAATAATTTTAGGGTAACTACACTAATAAGAATTGTGAATAAATAGGTATATAAAATTAGCAGGTACCTAGATAATACTTATTATGCATTAACATTATTTTTGTGAGATACATTTTTATACTTATAACAAATGAGGTTAAAATGGGCAATCATATAATTTCACTAAAACTCGTAGGCAATAAGAAATAAAATACTGTTGTAAGAGTAAAACTTTTGCCATAATGGAATAGAGAGAAACTGTTGCTATGTGTTTGTTGTTGTTGATTTATGTAATTTATACAGTAAGGCAAAAAAAACTAAACCACGCACAGATTACATATCCTGTATTGTCTTTGTCAAAACAAAAGAACATCAAAACGATAAAATTTCTGGTCTAATACATTATGTATACGTTGCTTGTATTTTTGTGTTTAATATTTCTGTTAGGTTAACATATATGTTTAAAGTTTTTGAAGTGAAACTTCTTTATCGACGTATGGGAGAAATTTATGTAAAAAATCGTCACGTGAAATTAGTCGGATTACTTAAGTAAATGCAATTAATGAAATTCTGTAATAATCTTAGTAGTAATAAGGTAAAATGTAATTATTGCATTATTTGAATTCATGTCATATTTTCTAAAAATAAGGTCATAAAGAAGTTTCACTTCTTACGTGTGTACACTAGTACACTCATAATTTTTTGTTAAGTAATTTTATGTAAAAATGTCACAAACATCATTACGAAGTCGCCTTGGGCTCCTAATTTTCATTTAGGGTTGCAGCAGTATTTTTTCTCTTACGATACATTAAATTACAAACCAATTTTATAACTAATCTAGGTGGGCGCTTCCTGTATTTGAATATCTTTATTCTTTCTATTTAGCAAAAAATCTAAATCATGAGAAATTTTATTAATCATTTGGTCCGTTGGAGAATCGTACACCTGATTCCACTTAATATTAATTAACTCTATATTTGTTTTTAGATTTTCCTCGGCTGGTAATGAAATACTGGATGTGAAAATTTTTGGTTTTTTCAAACAGCTTTTTATTGGAAGGGATATGTCTGGGTTAGATTGGCATAAGGTGCATCTAGGTATGTTGAGATCTGTGAAATTAATTTTAAAGGGTCTTACTTTGTTAGGAGGATCGAAGTTAAGGATATCTTGTTTGGGGACTTTCAGCTCAATGTATGTGGAGCTTAAATCAGGCTGAGGGATGAGGTCGCAAAGGGCCCGAGTGTTAATTTTTCTCGGATTATGCGGGCTGGCGGTGTATTCGGTACTTCGCACTATATCAGCGCGACTATCTTGCGAATTTCTGTAAAACAAAAAGTTGTTACCGCGTCGTAAACAATATAGATTGTTTAATAAATATAACCAAAGTAATTGCGTTTTAATTTGTGTCGGCTGTTGCCTAGTACTTAGAAAATAATCAATCTACCTTGAATACGGTGTTAAGTTTGGATTTAAAAGCGTTCAATTCGATCAAATTTATTTTAACATTTCATAACACGTTTCAAACATCTTTGCAGTAGACGCAAATTACGCTACAGAAATATATTTATACATAATAATAATTATATCCTATAGTATTTATTTACTGTATAATGTGTTATTTGCTGACCTGTGAATCTTAGAGGGACTATCGAACCTCCAGTAAGAAGAGAGCGGAGTGATGGGAGAGGAACCGTCGAAGCCTAGACTCTCGGCCTCTCCGCTTTGTGCGATGTACACTGCAGAAGGAGGTTATGATAGTAGGCACCTATTTATATCATAATATGAAATACAATTATTGTGAAAAGAATCAAGTGTAAAACAGTGGCTAAATACTTGATTATTTTAATTCTAATAATAATATTTTAATAGGGATGTTTTTAGAAACACGTGTTCGTAAATATGGATTTTCTTAGACTTAGATTTGTAAGATTTATTCTCGATTAAAACTTTGTTTAATTCTTTAAATACAGTTTTAATAAACCGAGTTTTCTAAATTTGTTCTCTTCTTAATTGTCTACATGCATGACATGGCTATTGCTTGATTAATAGGTGTATTATTTGAATCAGTTGTAAATATAAACAACAATATTCATGTATCTTATATAGTAGGTTTTTAATTTGTATTGTACTGTATTGAATTTTTTAACTTGTATATGTTTTCATGTTATACTTTTCCAAATAAAATAAGTAATATATACCTAAAATACTAACAGCTTAATGTGGTGTCTCCTCGCTGCTTATTGCCTGAAGGAAGGGACATTAATCGACGCGCGAGTTGAATGCTGTCGTCATCACATAACACGTAGCAGAGGAACATTGACAATCCCTGAAATTATGAATATTCACCCTAATGTAAAGGAAGGAACGAAACGGCATTTTAAACACTGGTTGTGCGTTCAATCCCCCCCCTTTTACTTTATATGTGCGTAATTAAAGTAATTGCTTGTAGTAAAATAGCCAAGAGTTATTTCTCATCTCACTTGAAGACTTAAAATGATAAAGTTCTTATATTTACATACAAAACAGTTTCTAAATATAATTACGTATGTAAAAAAGTCCTTACATCAGCCAATGCGGTAACGGCAAGTCCGGCAACAAGGGTTAATTTTCGGTCACCAGGTTGCGCGTACGCAATGCTGGCCATCTGCGCGGCAGACGTCGTGACCAATAGGATGAGAGTATGACGGACTATGCGAATTCTGCAATGTGTAATTGTTTGTAAGTTAGCTCTATTTCTAGTCTAAAGGAAAGGTTATCTTAATATATATAAATTACGTGTCACGTTGTTTGTCCGCTATGGACTCCTAAACTACCGAACCGATATCAATCAAATTGGACTCCGTGTGTAGTTTGATCCAACTTAAAAGATAGGATAGCTTACATCTTAATTTATACCCGCGATATTATTTTATTGCAAAATACTTGTTTATTATTTGATAGTCACAATTCTAACACATGGCGCTGTGATGAAAGTACCAACGTTTCACATAAGCTACAATTTAATGGCATAACCACCAAAAAAGAATGGTGGTCCCCATGACTGGTGTTCTCCTACCGCTGCCCTTGAATAGTTTACTACTATGTAATATAAGAAAAACCATAGCCACAGCAACGCTTGGCCGGTCTGCTAGTAGTCATATAAAACATTCTCATGTTGGTACTTTATTTTAGTTTTTTAAATGACACATTACTAACTGACCCGTGTCTTTCGTTCGTTCGGTCTTAAGGTACATACCGTAATTTCTACTGTATCATATTTCTGTCTAAAGCAGTGTTTCCCAACCTTACGCCTTTAGTACACCTACGCAATCGCATGCGGCAGCGAAACGACGAAAAAACTGTAAGTTGTATGGCAACGTTTCGCATGTGTTTTGTCTCGCTCTATTATATAGCTAGATGAAATAGTTGCGTCCTTGTCGGTATTGTTTCGCAAGTAACTGCGAAATGGCTGTTACACAGACGCAGCCGTTTCGCTAGCGGAGTTTCGCATCGCAATGCGTCACCACACGTTCTGTCAGTGAGGACAGAATTTCGCACAATGGAAGCCGAAGATATTGAATTATTATTAAATTTGATTCGAAATTATCCCGAATTATATTAAGTTGGGCATTTTAATTACAAAAATGCATACAAAAAAGAGGTGGCATGGAGGAAAATTCAAGAAAAGACGGGGATAGATGGTAAGAAATAAAGCTACAATGACATTTCCTTGCGACAAAACTGCAGTGTACTAACGTTCCGCAGATATTTCGCTACCGCAATTATTTCGCAAAGACTCGCAGCCGCATACGAACGCGTAGGTGTACTAAAGGCGTTAGCCATTCTAAAATAATTATTATGCATGTAACATACATAGTTTCTGATATTAAATAAATTGTGCGTGTACTAGGTGTACACACGTAAGAAGTGAAACTTCTTTATGATCTTGTTTTTCGAAAAATGATCTACTATATGCAACTTTACAGAAATTCGTTAAATTAGATAAAGTTTAACAAAAGGCTTTTATTATCATAGACATGAATACAAATATTTCATTTTACCTTATTACTACGAAGATTATTATAGAATTTCATTAATTGTAATAGAATTATTACTATCATTGAAAAACGTGACGATTTGCTACAAAATTTCTCCCATACGTCGATAAAGAAGTTTCATTCCAACGCCGATAATGAAGTTTGACTTCAAAAAGCAACATGGCGCGTAACCGAAAAAGGTGACGCGTAACCGAAAAATGTGACGCGTAACGAAAAAATGTTACACTAAATTTTTTTCCAACCTCGATAAAGAAGTTTGACTTCAAAAATATAATTGTTCACTTAAGAAACTTAAATGATAGTTTTTAGGAAGTAATCACTAGGAAATTGTTGACGAAACACAATGAGTTAATTTTCAAAACATATAATCAAAAACTGTAATTTAAATTCAAAATTACTGTAATTTTGTGAGGTCCTTGCTCTTCATGCTTGCTGCACAGAGATTTTATATTATTATAATTATGTCATATCCTGCCAATTTCGATTGCCCCCGTAACAATCAAATTCCCTTTGGGGCGTTAGGAATCACTGGTCTAAAGTGTACATTGGTTTACATGAACTACATACTTCATATTTCAAAACCGAACCCTACACAAGAATGTTTACATACCTGTTACTTAAATAAGTCCGCCTCTCAGCCGGCACCTTGCGCTTAACTATGCGCATGTTATACGCAGCGCAAAACGCTAAAACCGCACATAGTAGCGTCAGCAGCGTACAGCCGCCTGCGCATATAAGTTGAGCACCAGAGCCTAGCTGTAGTGGGGCCCCACCCCATAGTCTAGCGCAAAGCCATACTATGGTACCGAAACCTGAAATTCAACGTGTACGTTAGAACACACTGATATATATGAATTCTGTTTGTTCTTTTTTTTTATGTAATTGCAGTCAAACGGGCAGGAGGCTCACCTGATGTTAAGTGATACCGCCGCCAATGGACACTCACATTACCAGAAGGCTCGCAATCGGTACGCTTTTTTCTTGAAGGACCCTAAGTCGAATTGGAAATAATTCAGTGGGCACCTGGTTCCACATAGTGTTGGTGCCCGGCAAAAACTGCCTTAAGAAACGCTCAGTTGTGAAACGACGGACGTCGAGGTGATACAGATGGTATTTGTAACCAGACTCCTTCGAAACGGCTTGATAGATTTTTGTGAATGAGAAAAGGTTATACTAGATTTCATAATTTTTTTACAGTAAATTTTTTGGATGTGGCATTTAAAGTACGTATAAATCTTATTTTTGATTCTTTTACCACCAGTCCCCGTTTGTGAATAGCGATATTAGTACTGTAATAATGTTCAACATGATGTAATTTAAGTAAATGGCGAAACAGAGTTTGCCGGCTCAGCTAGTTATGTATATTTTAAATTCAAAATAAATACCTGTTAAATAATATGCATAACTTTTTAAGTTATTATATGTGTTTATTTTGTACTAAAATATATATATATATATATATATATATATATATTTCATATGTGTAATTTAATATTTCGGATACAATGAAAATCAGTGCTGTCTTCAACAACAAGCAAAAGGCGGTTATACTTTTTTGTATTAAAACATATTTTAATATACAAAGAAGTTTTTCCATTACCAGCAAGTATTCCAACGGAGCTGGCTCTCTGTGGTCGTCCAGCTAACTCGGCTTGCAGTAATAAAGGCTGTGCGCAAAGTGCGGCACACGCGATGCACCAACTCGCTGCGCAAATCCACCCATATACACCCGGACACGATTCTTCCTAGAACAATATTTAAATGAGTGGATTCAAGTTTGGATTTATAAATGGGAGAATAATAGCTCTGGGGCACCAAAAAGCGATAAGATACGCAGTGTGTACGAGCCAAGGCTGTACATTTTGCTCACTCAGGCTTTCTTAGTTTTATAAGCGTGACGATTTCCAATGTACGTGCCAAGGCTGTACATATTGCTCACTCAGGCTTTCTTAGTTTTATAAGCGTGACGATTTCCAATGTACGTGCCAAGGCTGTACATATTGCTCACTCAGGCTTTCTTAGTTTTATAAGCGTGACGATTTCCAATGTACGTGCCAAGGCTGTACATTTTGCTCACTTAGGCTTTCCTAGTTTTATAAGCGTGACGATTTCCAATGTACGTGCCAAGGCTGTACGTCTTAGTTTTATAATGCGTGACGATTTCCAGTGCCATGTTTTGCCCTTAGGCTTTCCTAGTTTTATAAGGTGACGTTTCCAAGGCTGGCTGTACATATTGCTCACTCAGGCTTTCTTAGTTTTATAAGCGTGACGATTTCCAATGTACGTGCCAAGGCTGTACATATTGCTCACTCAGGCTTTCTTAGTTTTATAAGCGTACGATTCAATACGTGACAAGGCTGTCATTTTCGCTCATGTAGGCTTTCCAAGGCTTATAAGCGTGACGATTTCAATGTACGCAGGCTGTACATATTGCTCACTCAGGCTTTCTTAGTTTTATAAGCGTGACGATTTCCAATGTACGTGCCAAGGCTGTACATTTTGTCACTTGTTATAGTGCGATTTCAATGTACGTGCCAAGGCTGTACATATTGCTCACTCAGGCTTTCTTAGTTTTATAAGCGTGACGATTTCCAATGTACGTGCCAAGGCTGTACATTTTCGCTCACTTAGGCTTTCCTAGTTTTATAAGCGTGACGATTTCCAATGTACGTGCCAAGGCTGTACATATTGCTCACTCAGGCTTTCTTAGTTTTATAAGCGTGACGATTTCCGAGGGGGGCCAAGGCTGTACATTTTCGCTCACTTAGGCTTTCCTGTTTTATAAGTGACGATTTCAGACGTGCCAAGGCTGTACATATTTGCTCACTCAGGCTTCCTTAGTTTTATAAGCGTGACGATTTCCAATGTACGTGCCAAGGCTGTACATTTTCGCTCACTTAGGCTTTCCTAGTTTTATAAGCGTGACGATTTCCAATGATCGTGCCAAGGCGTACGGATTGCTCACGCCCTCGCCCCCCAAGAGTACAGCCAGACAGGCACTCTCTTCGACTGTTAAATTGATAAACAACCCGATGACCAAGGAACCGTACACAGCGCAAGAAAAGCTCTGGGTCTTCCTTATCATGTAAGATTTGACCTAGATTTTCACCATTTAAGAGGTTAGCTGATATAGCATGTTGCGATTTCAGGCAAGGGTTCAGTTTTAGTTTTATTTAGAATGCTGTCCCTACCTTGTTTAACCAGAAATAATCTTTTGTGACATAATAAAAATAAACATATTTTATTTAATAATCCAATACCAATTTATACATATTCACCTGCCTAGTATCGCATTCGAGTAACGTCAGCAAAGCAGCCGCATTTGACGCAGCAGTAACCATTCTTAAAATTGCCGCTAGTCTTGGGCCGCCAGATATTGCAGTCACGAACTGTATGAAGGCGGCCATAAGGCACAGTGCACCTCCCAAGCCAACCGTCACTTTAACAATTTCACCCAGGTCCCTTTCTGCATCTGTCTAGAAAATTTTTGTATTTAATGTACGTACAGCACTTAACTTTACTTACCCTGGTAATATTATAAACGCAAAAGTTTGTAAGTATGGATAATTTAGATTTTACTCTTTCACGTAAAAACTACTGAATGGATTTTAATGAAACTTTACAATAATATAGCTTATACATCAGAATGACACATAGGCTACAATTTATAAAGATATTGCGTGAATTGTCCAAAATATCAAGTATGTAGGAAAATATCTACTATCTGCGAGCTATTCTGGCGTGCGCTGCCAAAACATCTAGAGTTACACATAATATGTAATGTAAATGAAAATAGATACTTTAATCGGTTCTGGTATTTAAAGTGGATAAAATATATCTTTCACGCTACATCATTTGGACGTATATTATTTTAATCCTGCGCAGACGAAGTCGCGGGCACCAGCTAGTACATTTATAAATCATATTTCACAAAGAACATATGAAATAATGTGATTTTGACGTCTCATTCAAACGTTTGAAAATCACCAATTAGCAGTAATTACTTAAGATAATTCCTAAAAGATGTTTTATAAATTGACTCACGAGTGTGGAGCGTGCAACAGTGAAGAGCGCGTACGTAGCCAAACCACGACATCGACAAGAAATGTGGCTTGGCTCAGGGACCCTCACTTCGCACGCATTTATATCCCAAGTCGAAGGATCTGTTGCGGTTCGTAAGCCGCAGGCCAACTTCGATTCTGAAAAGTATTATTAATATACACCATCTCTATCTACAATTTACGTTTTTGGTAGTTAATAATTATCTGCGTGATTCCATACTATAACTATCCTACGAATATTGAAAAAAAAAAGAAATATAAATTGGGTTTCGTCCTTAGATCACATTGACATGTGCAATTTTCAGAAGGTAACAATCAAAGTTAACTATTGGAAATGTTTACAGTAGCCCTGTGATAAAGAACGCAATTATAATAATTTTCTGGCTCGCATCTCACGTACGTACTCTATACGTACCAATAGCGGTGTAATTCTTTGCATGTGTGAAAAGCAGTGTGACTATATATTGGGCATCATGCCCACCATACGCTCGAACTTGAGATTGTGAAGACGCCATATTGTATTCAACTTCACGATCGCCCCTGTAATGTATCATTGAATATATGTAATATTAAATAAATTACACATCAATCGCGATACTATTTAACATTATCTATTAAAATTTATTGAAGTGAAACTTCTTTATCGGGGTTGGAAAAGAATTTAGTGTAACATTTTTGCGTTACGCGTCACATTTTTCCGTTACGCGCCATGTTGCTTTTTGAAGTCAAACTTCTTTATCGGCGTTAAAATATGACATATAGTATGTTTTTGACTTTGAAGTTTGACAACGGATTACATTTTCGAAGTCTAACTTTTTTTCGGGTTAAAATATGACATATATATTTTTGACTTTGAAGTTTGACAACATTACATTTTGACTTGAAATTTGCTAATCCAATTTGCAGCAATTAATTTGTAAATTGTTGTGGAGTGTATAAAAATTTATGTGTTTAAATAAATAGTTTGAAAAAGGTCATAAAGAAGTTTCACTTCTTACGTGTGTACACCTAGTACACGCACACATTTTTTATTATAAAATAAGTTTCGCACTCTTGCACTAGCAAACTGTTCTTTTTTTCCTATCGTTTTTGCTTTTTTAATATTAAGGCGTCGTACCATGTAAACGTTTTTAAACTTAACTATTTTTTTCTTCTTGTACGTGCAATAAAGTGTAAATAAATAAACGTTAAACTTGTTTTCAAGGCAAGTACATTTTTGACAAAAATTTAAATTTGTAAATTAATATCTATAGCAAATTTTGACTTAATTGATCACACCGTTACGTATCTAATGAGTGCTATCGTACTTTTTTGACGTAATCTAACTAAAAAGAGATCACGTATTTAATAGCAAAATTTTATATATACCTATAAATTTTCTACGTTGGGTCAAAAACCTTAAATGTGACTATTAAGAAAATCGTAGTTCGACAAAGAGACAGCACTTTTTTTTATCAAAGACACAATTGTTAGCTGAAATACGCAATAACCGAGTTTCAAGATCTTTTAGATTTTATTTCTATGACTGTTCAAAGTCGCTATTAACTGTACTTACATAAGTCCAATAGATCTTCGCAAAGAAGGTAGGCAAGACGACAGATCCTTATAATTAACTACAGCCATAGACACGTTCCCCTGACCCTCTACTTCCACGTCCATAGATGTCAATAACCATTCTTCAGAATTCGGGCTTAATGGGAAAACGAAGTGTGCCTTGTCTAATACTAATCTGACTTCTGCAGAATAGTCTTGGCCCACAAAATGAAGCTCTTCCTTCATTGTCGCTGTGTCCACTATTGCGTTTTGGAGATCGTAAATTTTCTGAAAAGATTTTCAATTGTATAACATACTAATTTTTTTTCTTTTCAGCGGACTAAATCGAGAGGTTTACCAACTCCCATAATCATGGATATGGAATTCAATATTGTATTTCTGGCTGTTGGATATTGTTTTATATCTTTAGGCTTTGCAACCATCACTATACAAGAATAATAAGCAACAATACAAATTTATGTAGTCTGTTCCGGGTATATCCCTTTAAGATTTCGCATCGCAAAGGAAAAATTATAGAAAAATTTTAAGCAATGCCAAGCTATCTACTGAAACAGAGAAATTGGATTACATTTTGAAACGCAAAATCTATATACTTTTAACTGATAAAGAAATGATTAAAAATAAAATAAATCAGAGGTGCTAGAACCTTTTTAGGTCTGGGTCTCAGATTTCCATATCTGATTCATGATCATTTGTTAATCTAATCTTTAATTAGGTGATCAGCCTCCTGTGCCTGACGCACGCCGTTGACTTTTTGGGTCTAAGGCATGCCGGTTTCCTCACGATGTTTTCCTTCATTATTCTAGCGAATGTTAAAATGCGCATAGAAAGAAAGTCCATTGGTGGACAGACAGAGATCGAACATATGAGCTCTGGGATGAGAGTCGCACGCTGAATCCAAAGCAATGATTACTATATAATATAATATACCTGCTCATCCAGGAACCCATCGGGATACTTTAGCAACATGTCGTATATCCTCAAGAGTGGTTCAGCACTTAATTCTCTATCTTTCCTCTGAGCCACGGGAGACCGGAGATAATTTAGGATATCAATATTATGGTGAAGTGGTACTGTAGCGGCACCCGGATGACTAGGCAGAGATCGGAGTATTGATCCGTATTGGCGTAAAACATCGTTTACGGGCACCCAGGAGTATCCGTAAGATATTCGAGTGAACTGAAATTGTTACAAAATATTATCTGCTCCGATGTTATGAAGTCAACTAAGGGCCCTTCAAGAAAAGCTTATCAATTCTTAAAAGGTCGGCAACGCACTCACGAGCGCTCTGGTATTGAGAGTGTCCACGGGCGGCGTATCACTTAATATCAGATGAGCCTCCTGCTCGTTTGCCCCCTGTTCTATAAAATATAAGAAAAAGTAAAGAACATACCGATAATTTTCGTCAATATATGTTTTCTTTCTAACACCACTACCACAAAACATGGCTTTATTTGTTTCAACTATGTCTGATAAAAAAGTAATTTTAAATATTCTTATCATTAAGTATGAAGTCTAACATTATTATGTATCAGTCAAGAGAAAATTCATTAAATCAACCCATTTGTTTAATCTGAACCCAAGTATGTATTTACCCAAGTATATGTGCGTGACTATCATTTCATTTAAAAGCAGGTACTTAAAAATAAAGTAGGTAATTAATGCCAAGATTGTTCAAATATTGGCAAATACACCTCGCAATAACCTAATAACATTGAGAATTTACCTGTTCATAAGTATCTTGTAATGATTCGTCGATGCAGCCGGAGAAATTTGGATGAGCCCACTTTACGCCAGATTGAATCGTTTTTGGTTCACAAAATCTGAAAAAATATATTTATAAATATTTTTATATATGATAGTTTTGTTACTAGCCAACATTTTTAATATTATTATTTTTTAAGTTTATTTCTATTACGACTTCTGTCACAATATTCTCCGTATCCGCAAAGAAATAATCTTTTAAAAAAAAACTGTTAAATCGGTACAAATTCAGATTTTTTTAAATGAAAGTAAAATATATTATAATTATAACTACCTTGTAGTTTCACCAGTATATCCAACTGGGCAGTTAGCCACAGTATGAGCACCTGGAGCGGTTTGAGGCCATCGTATACCATGGGAGGGTTCACTTGGACACACATCTTCAGTTGGGCTCAGTGCCCACACTGTGACGGATTTAGAGTTGGCACCAGCTGCTGATGACACTTGACAGCTGTATTCACCGGATTTCTGCAAAAAGAAAATAATTTTGATAGTGTTATTCGTGTAATACTAAATTGTACAATAATTAAAATGCGTAGAATTTTAAGGATGAGATTCTGTTCATTTATTTGTAAAATTTAAATTTGTGAAGAAAACAAAGTATTTTTTTAATTGGCACAGAAAACATGACATCCCCGTAGTAGAGGAGTGTAATAAAAGTTATAACGATTTATTTATTATGCTAAATGCAGATTAACAATAAATATATTTTAGCATTGTTAGTATTAAGATCGTTATTTTTAACAAATATAACAAAATTAACCAATAAACTTTTTACACAACATGTCATTCTTTAGCATAACGAAATTCTAATCAGATAATATAACAACAATGTTATTTTAAACTAAAATAACAAAAATGTATTATTAACCAAATTTAACAATTAACGTTTTGTTAATATGTTATTTTTTTTATAACATTTAATGAATTAAGTAAAATTAACAATTAATCCCACTTCGACTCCGGAGTGAAATGCTTACAGTATTATAGCCACCTATTGCAACGAATGAATACTAATTAAACAGATTAAGAAACGAGACTAATACAAACTATGACTCTCGAATGTCAAAATCTAATACATCATTATCTCTGAATCTTACTCTTATCTCTTGTCAAAAGTAAAATAAGTGCGCAGTTTAAAGAAATAGTTTAATAAATGAATTATCATAATTCGGTATAAAATAACAAAGTTCTATATCAATTAGTTCATTATACGAGATACTATTGTTAAGGCTGCTTTGTTTTTGTACAATAACTTTAAGAATGGATGCAAAATAACCGAAGACATTTAAATAACTAAGTACAAGCATGTACGAGTAAGTAGTGCCATCCTACTTATTATGCAAATTGTTTAATTGTCTTTATTAATGTTTTGTTGTTGTTTTTGTAGTTTTTTGTTGTTTATGTTTGTTTTATAGTTAACTACTTATAAGTTATTCTAGAATACGTAGCATTACAGAGTGTTTAATTAAATACCATACTTAAATTGTAAGTGAGAATTTTAAAAGAAGAAATGATTCCGCAAATTTAGCAAAGTTACCTTACCTGAACGTTATATAATTTAAGTACACTCCCAGCGGGGTAAAGATCCTCCCAAACTTCACGACCTGGTGCCAGGGCAAGGAGACTTTTCTCTCGAGCCCAACTGAACCCTAATGTCCCATGCATCCTTCCTGCACCGGCCAAACAGGTTATACTGACATTGTCACCCTGAAATTTTTGGATTCCAATAAAAACGTGCAATAACACCTCCGTTTAATGTATCGCCTTATTTATACTAATTTAGTAACGTTCGAAGTTCGAATTCTAGCTATAGAAGTTTTTTTATAAATTTACTAGCCGTTTCGCGCCCGCTTTGCTGGACGAATTAAAATAAATTTTATGTTTCATTATTTTATTGTTTTTCATATTTTTATTATTCTTCTTTTTAACTTCCCGCTAAGAAAATTGAAATATTTCGAAAATCGAGTTTTTAACAGATGTTGACGTTTAGAGGTTCTAGGAAGCCTCCCCGAATGTTTCCGCGGTGAAGTCCGTATGGATAAATTTTCATAAAAGTAAAACAGCAATAAAAAAATGAAGGAACGTTGGAATTTAATAAATAAATAGCCATAAACCATCTAGAATTTAATTTCTAAATTTCGCATCGAATGGTGGTAGTTTCATGTCGATACGATCAGTGGTTTAGGCGTGAAGGAGCCTCAAACGAAGACCATTTTTCTTTTATATATATAAGATTTGTCCAAATCGGGCGCGAGACACCGGATTTTTGATATTCCTTTTAATTTCAGATTTATTTGATCAGATATGTATCCTAGTGATTAGCAAACATATATTAGTTCCACCGCCTTAATTTAGAGTTAGGATCTGATGTTGTTTCCACTAAACATAATTTTCTTACATTTCGCCAAAAAGGGAATGAGAACGTAGTAGAAAAAGTATATACGCATTTGTTAATTTATTTAGAATTAGTATCTAATTTGACAGTACGAAAATGGTACGAACATCTTACTTTATTCAGTGTAAGTGTGGATGGAACAAGGATGATATTTGGTGGACGGAAAACTGTAATTCTCAAGGCACTACACCTCCGTCGACCCGCGTCTTCGGCTGCGCAGGACCACTTGCCACTATCCAGCTTCTTGGCAGACGACACTCCTAGTACTGACATACGGCGGCCTAACGCGTCTTCTGCGACCGTCCGAGTCCATATACCTCTATAAAGCAATTATAGAAATTAGTTAAAAAAATCAATGGCGCTACAACCTCTTTAGGTCTTGGCCTCAGATTTCTGAATCTGTTTCATGTTCATTTTTAAATATAATAGGCAAGTAGGTGATCAGCCTCCAGTGTCTGACACACGCCGTCGCCTTTTTGGGTCTAAGACACGTCGGTTTCCTCATGAGCAAATGTTAAATGCGCACATAGAAAGAAAGTCCATTGGTGCACAGCCGGGGATCGAACTTACGACCTCAGGTATGAGAGTCGCACGCTGAAGCCACTAGGCCAACACTGCTCCATAAAGAAATTAGTTTAGGGTTAAATTTTCTGAATAGAGATTTAGAGATTATTTTCATGAGATTAATTAGCCAAAAGTCTATAAAATTCGATTTAATTTTTATTTTAAAGAAATAATTTAGATAATTTTTTATTGAGATATTGCTTTTTTGTATTCGTTTTAAAGTACAATTCGAAAAAAAAATTATATGGGGGTAGATAATAATATATAAAATATTCTCTACATACCTCGTAGTACCTTTAAAGTTGATTCTGACTCCATCCTTATACCACGTGAAAGTGATACTAGGTGAGCCATAAGACATACAACTCAGTATGAACTCTGCACCTTCCCATACTTCTGGATGCTGATTTATTATTAATTTCTGTAATGATGTAATAAATAAGCTTATGAAATAGATACCTATTTCGTAATTTATGTATCTCAAGAGTACCGTAATTTATCGTTTCGTATTTTAAGCAACGTTAGTTTAGTGCTAAATTCAACGAAAGGCCCTAATTTATGTTACGTGGGTAATCTTATTTATAGTTTTAAAACACACCGTATTAGTAGAGGAATCGTTACGGCTATGTACTGTTTTATGTTTCTTAATCAACCATAATATTTTAGCGCCAACAAATACGCCGTTAAAATAGTAAAAGTAATACTAAATATTCAACTACGAACGCGGCTGTACACGATAGAAGTAGCACATATTATTATTAACTAAATATTAAGTCTGAATATTATTATTAACTAAATACAAGTATTGCTGTTGACAAGTCAACGCGTAGCTATCAGCTCATCGCCAAAGATCAGCAGTAAGTCTTTACCAAGACTTTTTTGAAGTAATACTAATAATAAATGTTGCCTTCAATAATTTGCCGTAAGTATAATACGATTAGCTTTAATTGTGGTTTGAAAATGGCATGTATTTCCTAGAACCAGTCTTGATAATAAAGGCGCTAACTCAAATTAACGAGATAAATGTCTGGCTTAATGCCAATTGTAATTAGGACACTTCTACAGGATTGCACGTTGGAAATAATTAAACTTTCTGGATGTTTCAAATGGCTGTACATCGGGACTTTTATTGTATCTGCGCTTAAAATAAATACCTGTTAAGCTTTGTTCTTTCTCTTTATTAAGTTTAACACAATTTTGTTGTATAGTAAAATTATTACTAGGAACTTTGTATGTGTCGTGTCCCTGTCATCTTGGATTTTATTATCACATAATGTGATCTACTATTTAATGAAATGGTATATATAATTTATTAGGTATTCGATAAAATTAAAAATGGAAAGGAAAAGGAACCGACTTTAAACACTACTGAACTAATTTAATAATAAAATGCGCTGCTGGTTTCCTCGCTCAACGAATAAGTATCGAAATACAGCTAGAAAATGCTGCCAGCGTTAAAGGCAGTGTATGCCACAGGGACCAAACTTTTTGATTTTGTTTTCTTTTCATTTATTTTTAATTATTTTTATGTAGGTTAAGAAAATTTGAATAAAAGAATCTACTTCATAATAAAATATACCTGATTTTGATATTATAAAAAAAATTGTACACATATACTTCCAAAATTTACATCACGTGCTTAGATGCTCCAGATTGTGATACCCAAATATTGTCCTCCAACAACACCACATATTATAGTTAAAACTGATAACTCCTTTCTTTGAAGGTGTTTCAAAATAGCTAACAAATTTAATTCTACTACATGCTATTATCCTACATATTTTGTTGATGTGGTTACGGGCTTCATATAATACGTGTATAAACAATAAATACTCAAAGTAAAAAACAAAACAATAAATAAATGCGTAACTCACGTGTAAGCTAAGTGCCGGCTGCATTTCGAAGTGCAATGTCACGGGCAAGAGTCGAAGCGAGTCAGTGCCGCGTGACGCAAGTCTTGCTAAAGCGGTTCGAACTGCGCCGGCCTCACGCCGTAAGCCCCAAACGCGCAACCATACAGTGCGACTGTTGTGGTTTGCTGAACTGGAAGAAAATACCCATCAAAATATTGTATACGGGTATTTAAATACGTATTGGTGATAAATAAATTGAAATATTTAAAAAAAGCACACAAGAATGTCGGTTTATGATACGAGACTTTTTTTAACCTTTTTTTTTATAAATTCTTACCTTATATTTAAGACTTCGATTTCATCGTGTAGAGTTATGTTTGATGATCGCAGATAATCAGTTATCTGAAAAATGTATATTATTCGTCCAATAATTCATTGCTGTCCCTTCCACGCGTAATGCAATAATAATTTAATTTCTACAAGACAATATGGTTCTCTGCATCTGTTTGTTATAGGCAAGTAATAAGCCTACTGTTACATCCACTGTGTCAAATTTTGGTTTAAAACATGCCTGTCACTATGTTTATTAGGTATAGTATGTGCGCTGTAGCATGGTGCGAGTGATAGTTGCTTAATTTTTCGTTTCACTCTCGAAAGTTGCCGCGATCCACAAATTATGACTTAAGGCCCATTTACATGATGCCATTTTCTTGTACGTATACATACCAGAGCAATAATTATTGAATGCAATAAAAAAAAAAAAAAAAAAAAAAAAAAAAAAAAAAAAAAAAAAAAAAAAAAAAAAAAAAAAAAAAAAAAAAAAAAAAAAAAAAAAAAAAAAAAAAAAAAAAACCAAAAAAAAAAAAAAAAAAAAAAAAAAAGGGAGGGGGGGGAAAAAAAAGGGGGGGGGGGGGGGGGGGGGGGGAAAAAAAAAAAAAAAAGGGGGGGGGGGGGGGGGGGATAATCTGGTATTTTTGGTACATTTAAACTTTCAATATTTTAAAATATATTTTGATAATATAAAAATGCGCAATATATTTTGCGGGGAAAACCCACTTCCATTCGTTCGTATTCGTCAAGAATTGTATGCAACTGTTTACACTTGAAAACATGTGGTCCCTTTTGGACCAGATGTTTTTTTATTTATTATCTTGTGTGTATGTGTAGTGAAGATAATAAGCGCAAATAGATAAATATATTGATGGAAATAATTCAATTCGTCATGGTGATTGACAAGAAAATAATTGCACATGCCTTTGTTTACACCAATGCAACTATTTTAAGGAGATTATTGCTATTCAAGTTTTGACTTGTCTAAACACAGGCTTGTATCCGTGCGTATAGACCATTTAATGGCGCTTTTTGCGTTGGCAAGTATCTCCGGGCCATGGATCATCTCATCGTTTATTCAGCAAAATGTTTATGTTCGGTCATTGACAAATTTTTCATTCAAGTCTTAAATATTTTAGAAGAGTATTGGAGTTTGAATATGTAAATATTAATGTAATAAAGGCAGGTAACACTTGTCACATGTAAAGAAAAAGTTTTAGTTTAGAATATAAAGAATACCTGTTTGAATTTTATATAAAAAGATAGTTTCTGTTTTTTGTTTTTAGTACTTCTATTCTACACGCAGATAGTGTAACATCTTTGGCTCTTTATAAACATAAATTATTGTTTTTTTTTAAAATAGACCCTCACCACCAGAGCTCAGTCTTCTTAAAATATTAGAACCATCCAACAGAGAGAGTATGAATATGAGTAAAAACGTGTTGAAATTCAGTTCTGCTGATATAATAAAGTTCATTGAGATTTATCGCAGTCATGAGTGTTTATGGGATACCGAAAATGTAAATTATAAGAACCGATGCACGTAATGCTGCGCTAGCAGGAATTTGAAGTTGACGGTTTCGGACTGAAGGAAATAACAAACAAAATAATATTTTTTTTTTTTAATTTATTTAATTTTTATTTAATTTAATTTAACACACCCTCACTCACTGCACTCATGTTTGCAAATGAAGAGATAATTGCGTACAAGAATTGCGTAAGAAATTATTGTACGTGCTGTTTACATCAATAATAGTTTTGAAAGGAAACTTTTCCCATTGATCAAGAATGTTACGTTTTGTTTAGACTATGCAATTTATTTATTGCGTTGATATAATTGTATGCTACAGGCAAGAAAATGGCATCGTGTAAATGGGCCTTTAGTATTTCAGTTGTACCACATTCGTAATTTTTTAAAGCATTAATTACTGGAGTAACTTAAATGTAACCCAGCCAGAATGTTCTAGTCTAAACATAAAATCAAATTGAAAGAAAAATTAAGCAACTGTGGGTGACAGTTGCTTAATTTTTCTTTCAATTGGTACAGCGCACATAGTAGTGGAAGTGGCGCACAAGGCAAATCTATTTCTTCTCAGAGTTGAGACTTTACGAGCCGGATATAAACTATGTTTTATAAAAATGACGTACCTGCTCTGTGACTTCTTTGGTTATATTTGCGTTTTCGCTATCTGCGATCTGCAGTTTTGTTTCAAAACGAGCAGACACTGAAAGGAAAATCAGCAGTCATATTAATATAAGAGACTTGAAGTACAGACCTACATTGCTTTGGCACGTGGTAAATCCCCACATTTCAAATATAGATAGTTCTCAAACAGTAACAAATAAATAATAAACAAAAATTTAATTCAAATTTTTCCTTTTTTTGCAAGAGCATCACACGTCAGGAGGAGACATCTCCGTGCTTTAAGCGTTGTGTATATGTCGCAGTAGAGAAGTTAAATCAGAGATCATTAATTGAATCTCACAAATCATTAAATTAAATATCGATTTAACTACTTTACTGCGACATATATACTCGTACACACACAAAAAACTCGCAATTGACAAATAGGATAGGAAAAATTACATACTTTACCAGATTAAAATGCCTTGCAATATCTTTTATATATCTTCGTATATTTTGCAGGCGGATAATAATTAACGGCAAAGATATAGGAGTATTTCCTTTAATGTTGTTCCATTTGGAGTAGAGCCTCTTGCGATGTGGGTATTAAGTGGGCGCTTGGAATAATACCAATGACCCCAGAGTTGGTGCTTTCCTCGCTCAAAGAATAAGTATTGTTTTACAGTGGGGAAATGGTGAATATGGAAATGTTGCCAGCATTAAAGTTACACTGCCACAGGGACGAAACTTTTAAAATTTATTTTAGTTTTCTATTTTAAATTTTTAATTATTATTATGATTAGTATGAAGGTTAAAATTGTAAACAATCTAATAAGCTTTATTTTTTATGTTATAGTTATTTTTAAAATTACAGATAAAATTGTCCCAACGTTTCAACTTTTCTGTCCAAATAACTGATAATCACACGTGTTTTATTCCAGTGAAGTGTATATGACAGGATTTTCAATTGTGAGTTCAACTGTAGGCGCACTATACTCGTACGTTTATACTTCCCTTTTGCCGATCCTTGTATAAATTTAAACTGTGTTTAATCAAAAGTCCCGCGGAGCCCCAGTAAGTATCCTCTCCTGACAATCAAAGCTGGGCTGTCCGTCATGGACAGATAGGCATGAATGTATAATACACTAGCGACTCACCCGGCTTTACATGTCTTACTGTCCCTGTAAAGCCTTCCTCTTGAATCTATTCATGCACCGCATGAAAATCGCGAAGATACAGTTGTGTCTCCACGACTTTGTTTTATAATATAAATGATTATACATAAGTAAATATACTTACTGCTATCACTGTCTTTCGGATTGCAGTCACAATTTTTTCCTTCTGTACAGTTTTCTGAGCATTCTTCAATTCCGCACTCTTTAAATAAAATATAGATTTTAGTAAATCAGTTAAAATTCGAAGTTTAAACCAATTTAAGGTTAAAATCGTTAAAACTTCGTTTAAAACGTTTATAGGAACTAAAATATATAATATGAATTATTATTATAGACGAAAGAAATCAATTAAATCAACATATCTCTATACCGATGGTGACCATCCCCTTGTTACTAGTATGAATTTCTTCAGGAGCAAAAACACATTAAAAATCTCATAGATATGACAAATAAAGTATAAGAATTCCTTCCAAAATGTATTGATTCAATGTAACTATGTACACTTATAAACATCAAGATATATATATTTTATAAATTATCTCGCATATTATAAATGTCAATTGTCAAAATCGCTAGTGATCTCACTTCATCTAGCAAGGTGAGTTCGAGTCAAAATCCGTTCAAGTTCCGATGATGACTGACGTCAAATGAGCCTCCTGTACCATGCTACTTATCTCATCTCCTAGATAACTATTAAAGATTCCTATCGCTCGTCTTACATCAATAAAAGACTCGTTAAACTAAGACGACACAATACGTGTGCAAGGTTTATTACTGCGGTGCACCTGTTCGCAAACTTTCTCAACTTCGCAACTAGACGTGTGGCTCTTTGAGTTATGTGTGGTCTTATATTACTTTTAGTTTAAGCGAAAATTTAACATTCAGTCGTATTTGCTAAAATACAAGTAATAGGCGACTCTAAATCTATGACGAAAAAGCCTATGAAATACACATTCTTTGTTTTGCAAGGATTCAAGACAAAATGAAAAGTTTGTTAGGTTAGGTTATATTTGGTGATCATTTGTTTTCCTAATAGGCAAGCAGCCTTTTTCGCTCGTCACACGCTGTCGACTTTAATTTTGGGTCTATGGCATGTCGGGTTACCTTATGATGTTTTTCGCGTACGAGCGAGTTTTAAATGCGTACAGCCGGCGTTCAAATCTACGACAGAGATTAATTTAAAGAGTAATATAACACCTAGTTCAGCGTCAGGTAAACCTGTCTATTTTTGTTTATATAAGTAGCGTAATTTAGATATAAGTTTTTTCCTGTGAAACAAACTTGAAATAAATTATTATTATTATTAATATGTTGGTACTAAACGATAATTTTATAGCCACACAACAGAACGCTCACTGATTCAATCCATGACACAACAGACTGCCTTTAAAAGAAATCTAACCCTTTTCTTGAAGGACGTTGAAGCTCACTTAATCAGTTACGAAACTCCAAATCAAAGATCAATGTATACATTTATACGATGGTCCTTTTAACTTCTAAAAGGACCATTAAACCTCAACCATAAACTTTGTTAGCAAAAATATACCTGGAGCGGCTATTTCTGATTCACAAAGGTCGCCAGTGTAGCCCGGCGCACAGATGCAACTTACGGCCGCTGGCCCCATTTGCCTGAAAATTACAAAGGCTTTTACTATCGGTGCCTTAGTCCTTTAATTTGGGGTCAAAGCTGGAGGCTTCGTATATTCATGGTTGCTATTTACCAAGAGTATTCCGTTCATTGAATACTATTGGACATGTAGATGAGAGAATAGGAAATAAGATGAAGATATGTCACTGTACGATCGGAGATCTCTAGTCAGTGTTACGTTCTTATAAATAAATTAATAAATGGTCAACAATAACCTCTTACAGAACAATAACATTGTCGTCCCTTAGTCCCGTTGCCAAGGTTGAAAATCAGCTGAATTTTCCAAATTCCATTTGCAAAAACTAACCTAGGAGTTCAGGCACCTCTCATTTTAAGCTTGAATAAATTAAATAAATAAGTAAAATTTCTGTTAAGATAATCTGTTGTATTTTAGAAAAGATGTAAAATAATCTATTGTAGTGCGACGACTTCCTAAGTACGACCAACACTGCTTTTTAAAATTTCACTTTGAAATGCCTATTTGATTACAAAATACTACAGCTATCTATGGCTTTGCTTCACAGTTATTTTGAATTAATTATCTATGGAGAATATATATTTTTCTTTTAGTAACAATTATTCATTTTATATACAATTTTTTTCGAGTAATATTATTATTACATTCTTTTTCTTTTTTTCCGTCTGATGCGCAAACTAACTGTTGTGGTCTCTGACAGAATGACCAGCGCTGTGGATCACGTCTGCTCCACTAACGCTGAGCCAGGGCCAGTTACTACCACAACCACACACATTACACACTTAAAGTGTACTATATTCCTTTTTTTTCTTGTTATTTTTATTTTTTGATTATTATTATTATTTTGTGTGTGTTTCGTTAGTAATAAATGTTATGACTATTTGTCTGTCTGAATATTTAATGCAGTCTTGAATGAGCAACCGTTTTTGACAGGGCTACAAACCTAAAGAAGTTCCCTCATAAAGAAGGTCTAATGTTATTATGAAAAAATTCACAATAAGCCCATGTCTAATAAAGAGTTTATGAGAAATGAGCGGCGTGTAACTCGGAAAAGTTAAATACAGAATGGCTGCATTCTTAAGGCTATTAAATTTAAACTTTAAACAAAACTTCGAGAAAGCGCCACTTGTTTTCATAATTCTTAATTCATAGTTGTTGCGCAGAAAGTTCACTAATTGTTGGTTAAAAAGTTCGCTTTAATATTTTCATTTACTTTAAAAAATGAGGCAAATAAATCCTGCAATTAATTTAAAAGTTAAGACTTAATAAAGTTTCAGTGGAAGGAAGATATAAATTGTGTTACCTCTCTTCACGAGGCAATTAACAAAAAGTGCTTCGGAGTACTTTAAGAAAATGTGTAACTTTGTCTTAATAATTGTTATTGCTTTAATAAAGTAAAAACTCTAGCAAGACTTTAGAAACTTTTATTTTCAGTTTATCATTACTCAAAATCAGTGTTGCTGGTGACAACAATTTAAAGCCGAGTTAAAGCCCAATTTTGGCTAAAGAGACTGTGTTTTTCGTATTTCGTTTTTTAAGTATGTTGCTTTAATCAAATACTTATTTTTCTTCTATCTTCTTTATACTTTTATGCGTGTGAGAGCGTATGTATGTGCGCCACACGTGGTGAATAGTGTGATGACGTAATAGAATAGTGACGATATTAAAACCCCGATCAGCGCTCCGTAGCCGTATTTGAAACTGATCGAATAGTATTTGGTTAACTGTTTCTGTATAATGAATAAAAAACCAAATTAATTTTATATTCGAGCTGTCAAGAAATAAACGTTTTGACGTATCAAGCTAACAAAGCTATGGAAATGTTTGTGTTTCCGGTTTTATTTATACTCTGTATAAAACTGTCTTTGTCATAATTTATGATTACAATGGTCAAAACAAAACAATTAAAAAGGCCCTAAATTACCATTCCACCAAACTGGGTCAACGAGATTTAAGCGCATCAAAAATCGCAACCTGTGAAACAACTTTTACACAATTACCTTAAATATTTAAAAGTTGTTTCACAGGGTCTAAACTATTGTCACTGTGTAGTGTGTATACATATTACATGATTTATCTATGGAGTAAATATATTTTAAATGTATCTTACCTGCATATTCCGTTATTTTTGCATAAGTTAGATGTGGTAGGACACAGTGGGCCGATACCGCAGTCGGGACCCGAATAGCCCTCGAAGCATGAACATGAGAATTCTCTGTAAATAACAATATATAACACTAAGGTAACTAAAATAACATGTTGTAATGATTAACACTTCAAGTAAAATTGTGTATCTCGGTAATATTATGCTATTTATTCTACCTTCCCCCCTACCCTACCGTCCAAACAATAATTTCATTTGAGAACTGCATGTCTCTTGTGAAAAAGCTAGTGTATGAAGGAATACAGTAATACTACGGGTATTATAGACTTTTCAATTTAAAAGCTATACTAAAACACATTTATCATACTAGAGAAAGAGTAAAGTTGTAAAAATGTAAGCGCGCCGCGTTATCAAAATTCAACTTCATAGATTTTGAAATATCACACGCGTGCAAAATCAAATTTGAAGCGGCGTCAAAATTATACAAAAGCCTAAGCTTATATGTCCATGGTTTGCATTATATAGACAAACTCACGTAAAATCAGAAGAGGCATAACAATGTCCAAGCAAACGGCACTCAATTGCGCTGCAGGAAGCCTGTGCTTGGGCGGGCGTAAGGGCTGGTGGCCGTACAGCGAACGTTACATTGAGACCAAACACCTGCAGGAGACCCAATGCTCGTAGCTGTGTGCCTTCTAACCGGTCTAGTGTCAGTTCTACCACCAAAACTGGACTTTGGACCTAAAATAAAACAAATATTAAGAATCATTAGTTTTTAATTTAAACGTTTTTAAATAAAATGTGGTTTTTTATATCATATTACATTGTTGAGTTTGTGTTTTATTGGTAAAGAAATTTAACTTCACTTATATCACTTATTAAACCCTCTGATACCACAAAAATAATATCACATATCAATAACAATATCTTTTCCGCAAAATACTGCAAGATACAGCTAACATTTGCTGTTATCAGTGTCAGAGCCAATGTTCAGACATATTATGCTATGCTTTATTGTGTTTTTCTAAGTTATAATAATAACAAAAAAATTGTGTTTTTATTTATTTTTGTGCCGTCCCAAATAAAAGATTTCACTTCATCGTAATTCTTTGTACAAAAGTTAATGCCATCCGTTAATGGAAAAAATATTAACATTTCTATTGTACCTTGACTCAAGTTATGGGAACTTTGAGCAAAATTCAATATTCTACGAATATTTTTCAGACTTTGAATACTTATCGGATTCCGTCGAAATGTTTGGTTATTGATATTCGGTCGGTTGCCTCCGATTCTATTAATTTTAATGTGCCATTCACATCAACGGAAAGGTCGTTTAAGAATATTTACTGCGAATTACTTTCGAAATATTTACTATGCTCTCAAACGGTAGGTAAGAAATATTGCTTAAATAGGTAGATTTTGGTTATAAGTCAACATTGCTAGTATAAAGTGCCTTTTTTATGTAAACGTCGAAAATTTAAACACAATTTAGATTTAATAGTTAAAGATATTGATTTTTCTCACCAGTTTTGGTATTTTCTGACAAATATTAAAGAAGTTGATTCATACTGATACCTTCTTAATTTCCCGTATACAACCCATTTCAGTCCCTATGGAACCTTTTTAAGTGCTAAACAGTTTATGTTCTTTCCTTATAATTAAAAGTTACTTATATACTGTGTTTAAACAATTAAATATAACAGTTTAATATAATAATAGTATTATCATTAAATAAAGGAAAGTATACAGTACTGTTTACTACTTACAGAATCAAACATCCAGACGACAACAACATAAAATTTAAATTCAACACGAATTTGTCGAAAAGGATGAGTCCTGAGAAATCTTTTGTGAACAAAATGCTTCTGGAACTTTTCTTGATTTAATTTAGAATATATTTCAAAAATGTTTCAGACTTTATCGTCTTGGATATTCGAGCATAAACTTTAATTATAGTCGATGTTCATTTGACATTTATTTATGACATTGAAGTAAATACAAGGACAGAGGGAATAGTTGAAAGGGTAAATGATTTAGGGGTGGGTTTTGTGGACTTTCTGATCGCTTCAAAAATACCTCCAACAGCAATCTCATCTCAGATAAATATCATACTGTATGTATAAGTCATAGTCGCAGCATAGTGACGGATCTGACAAATAGTAAACTTTACAGGGCAGCCATTTCAAAATAATATAATCATGTTAGTTTTTTTGTCATAACTATTTTACGAAAATTGGTATACAAGCAAACAAAAGGGTTTGTTTTGAAACAAAATAACACAGTTTTCTAGAAAAATTACAAGTTACTATCAATCCGTCACTTTACCGACTGATTAATTTGAAATTTAAAACACATGGATTTTTTTTGAATATAGCCGTAATATTTATACAAATATGATACAAAGTGGATTTTGGATTTTTTTCAAATCCGACATTGTTCTATGATCATGTTTTGTATTTAGGCAAAGCGGCTCCTGTAATCAAAACCGTAGTTCCAAATAACGATAAAAATTATGACCACTCGCACAAAGCTTACGCAGAAATCAACAAATATATATTTTACGACTTGGCAACGACATTAGCCTTAGAGGATCTTCATGACCGATGTTTGCCGGTATGTAGGAAAAAAATAACTTGTCTTTATTGCCGACCACTTCTTATTGTTTGGTCATGTACATCAGTTTTAAAGAATTCATCAAAAATTAGTAAAAAATTGCACTGGCACAGCGGTCCATGGGCGGCGGCGGTATCACTTAACATCAGATGAGGCAGACAGGCAATAGGCCCGTCTGCCGTCATCTGTATATTATTTATATGTATGTATGTATTGTAACATAAAAAAAAAACTTCCCGCGTATTAATTGACACGATTATAAGTATCAGGTATAGATCACGTCAGACAAATAATTTAAATTTAATTAACTAAAATCGACCTTAAAAAGTAAATTTCCTATCCGTTTTTTTGCAAAAGAGTTTCTAACAATCATATACAACATTAATACTATGTTGTTGTTTAAAATAAACTACTTAATGTGCAAACAGTATAGTTAGTATGAATTAGCTTTGAATGAACCAAGAATCCCGGCCTTGTAAATTTAACCCGTAAATTTTTATTATTGTGCGACACGTGTCTTAACAGAAATTTATAGATTGTTGATTTCCATCGATATAATTATTTAATTTCCTTTGAAAGTTTACAATTGGGATGTAAAAATAACAGTTGATGCCACCTCCAAAGCCTCCGAGATCAGTATTGATAATACTAAAGGGTCCCTGTGCCAACATTAGTCTTAGATCATCTATTGTGTACAGTTGTATACGAGAATTAATGCTAACAGTAAGCCTCTAATTCCTGTATAGTCTCTCTTAGGTCATCAACAAGGAGACTATTGTTTCCAACGCCGTTACTCTCGTGTATATTAGCCATATTGTTGAAACGAATTTTGACTTTTTTAAATTATTTTGCCCAGAATTTGTTTAAAAAATAATAAATAGGTGGCACTACAACCTCTTTAGGTATTGGCCTCAGATTTTTGAATCTGTTTCATGATCATTTTTTAAATCTAATAAGCAAGTAGGTGATCATCCTCCAGTGTCTGACACACGCCGTCGAATTTTTGGGTCTAAGACATGTCGGTTTCCTCACGATGTTTTCCTTCACGATGTTTTCCTTCACCGTTCGCGCAAATGTTAAATGCGCACATAGAAATAAAGTCCATTGGTGTACAGCCGGGGATCAAACCTACGACCTCAGGTATGAGAGCCGCACGCTGAAGCCACTAGGCCAACACTGCACCAGAATTTGATTGATATTAGTTAATTTTTTATTCCAATTTCGATATGTTGATACAATAGTTTTAATTGTAAATTGTTACTTAATAATTATAATAATATTATTTGACAAATCCCCCCTTTAATAACACTTCTTTTTAGCCATTTTGAAGATTTATTCAGGAAGAATTATTATTTTACCGAGAATTGAAGCAGGACCAGAGGTTGTGCCCTAAACACAAAGCATGAAGGCGGTTTTAAGACTTTATACCTAATATTTTATTTTGTATAAATTGTTTTTCAATAAACCTCTCTCTGACAGATATCTGAATCAAATATCTACGAATTTGAAGTTTCTTCATTAAATTAAAAGCGCGCATAGGTCACTACGAAGTTTATCATTAAAAGTTTTAAACAAATTGTCAATGAAATGCAACTACTAGCATCGTTTCGATATCTCACTATAAATATGATAATTAATGAAGTTCATTTTTAAGTTTTGTTTAATAAATTATTATGGCAGCATTAAGCATTTAATAAAACCTAGCCTAACACCCGTTCTTTAGTAGGTATCTGAGGCCAAGGCTTACTTAACTAGGTCACGCGGCACGCCATTGAAGTACATATCACCCGTTGCTTACATACAAAATGTAAGGTTAGGTTAGGTTAGGTATATATAAAACCGTACGTTCCGAATGGTATAACAAAATTAAACAACAAAAAACCTATTAACAGTTACAAAATAAAATTTTATTAAATAGGTTAAACGGAATTTTAATTCATATATTTATCAATTACAACCGAAGATAAAGGTTTTAAGAGAAAAAGTTACGACCGAATTCAGTAGTAAAAAACAACAATTTTGTCAACTTTGTGGTTTTAAAAAGCTTTTATGCAACTGGTATTAACGTTTGAGTTTAAACAGGTTTTCCTATAATCGCTTTAACTGCATCAAGATTGCATTTGGAACGCGCGAATCCAGTTTCAAATCTCAAGTGACGTAGGGATTATCGAACGTAGGGTTGCCATTTTGATGCCGAAATAGTTTAATGACACATTTTTGTGCTTTTGGTTCACGATAAGCGATTTTTGATTGCATACGTAATAAAGTATTTTATATGGTTTGTGTACTGGATGAAAAAAATTCTGTTGTTTAAGTAATTGACCTCTAGCAATTTTAAATATATTTTACTCAAACCAAAAACAAAGTTAAAGAAATATTTTCATACTAGCTGGTGCCCGCAAGTTCGTCTGCGCAGGATTAAAATACTATTTATCCAAATTATGGAGCGTGAAAGACATATTTTATCTACTTAGCGATAAAAGTATCTATTTTATTCTACTACAGAAGCGATAAAAGTATATATTTTCATTTAGGAATCAACTTACTATTACCAAATGTGCATTAGAAATAAATTATCAATTTTTATTGTAGTTATGGTTCACTATTTTGGCTATAATGGCTTACACATAAGACATATACATATACTGTGGCGGGCTTTTTTGTAGGGCTCTTAAATATAAACATTTCCATTACATCATCATAGATTACATATGTGTAACTCTATTTGGCAGCGCACGCCAGAATAGCTCGCAGATGGTAGATTTTTTCCTACTTACTTGATATTTTGGACTATTCGCACAATATCTTTATAAATTGTAGCCTATGTGTTATTATGTTGTATAACCTATATTATTGTACAATTTCATTAAAATACATTCAATAGTTTTTACGTGAAAGAGTAACAAACATCCATACTTACAATCTTTCGCGTTTATAATATAATATTATATGTAGTAGGATATGCATTTGTCGCGCTCCTGACAAGAATGCTGTTACATTACAAAGATTTGCAAATGTAAAATTTTACGACTTTTGTATATGTATTTTGTGAAATAAAAAAAAATTGTGCGTGTACAAGGTATACACACGTAAGAAGTGAAACTTCTTTATGATCTTATTTTTCGAAAAATGATCTACTATATGCAACTTTACAGAAATTCGTTAAATTAGATAAAGTTAAACAAAAGGCTTTTATTATCATAGACATGAATACAAATATTTCATTTTACCTTATTACTACGAAGATTATTATAGAATTTCATTAATTGTAATATAATTATTACTATCATTGAAAAACGTGACGATTGCTACAAAATTTCTCCAATACGTCGATAAAGAAGTTTCATTCCAACGCCGATAAAGAAGTTTGACTTCAAAAAGCAACATGGCGCGTAACCGAAAAATGTGACGCGTAACGAAAAAATGTTACACTAAATTTTTTTCCAACCTCGATAAAGAAGTTTCACTTCAAAAATATTTAGAGATACATAAGTGCCAGTTATCGGCGTTCCAATCATTATATTCGCTGAGAGGAACCTTCTTTTCACATCAACCGGTAGCATTTATTGTATCACTGGAATTTTAACGTACGCCCAACGATGGCATCTGTTATGGAGGGAATTAAGTAAAAACAAAAAAAATAAAAATGTAAAATATGGATCTGGGTCTCAGATTTCTGTATGTGAGTAAAGCTTTGTATGTATGTTTGTAACGAATTGGCTCAAAAAGTACTGGATTTTACAAATTCTTTCACCATTTGAATGCTACATTATTACTGATTAATATTTTAATTGCAAAAAATAAGCATTCCTACAAAACTACAATAATGTTACCCAAGGTGTAAAAAAATGCCTATAAAATATCTTTCATCGCATGCGCTGCGAAAAGTATTGATGATAGAACAAAAAAATGTTCCACAATATTAAAGAACATATTAGTATCAACAAATTTAAAAAAAAAATGTCCAACCGTGTGAAGCTGGGACGGGCCGCTAGTTTTTAATAAGCAAGAACGTCATTAGCCTTCTGTGCCTGATACGTTCCAATCCACTGTTTTTGGGCTTAATGTATGCCACTTGCCTAACGATATTTTCCTTCATCGTACCAGCGAGCGTTTAATGCATAGACAAAAAGTCCTTAAAAAGGGCCTTATCATACGAGCGGATTGAGAGCGGCTGCGGGGCGGGACGGGCGCGCATCGAATCCGTCGCGGCTGAACCGCGCATGCGCAGCGAATTAGTTGCGTACGCGCAGCGAGCAAATAGCAGCGTGGACGCCATTTTGTACAGTCTTGTACAAACGCCAGTCTGTCCGCCCCACCTCACTTCGTAACGAGACACGAATGCGAGATTGTTTTTTTTGTTTGTTATTTGTTTCAATTGTGGGATATTTAAACGATTTGATTCTATATTAATTCTCAATTGGCTTCTGTCAAATATAGTTGAATCTGAACTTTTTCCATATGAACCGACATCAACAAATATGTAGTTGGAGTCACAGGCGGCTAGAAAATTCACAGAGAAATACTTTTTGTAGTTAAAATATAGAGCGCCACTATGACACGGCTTTATCTTCCTAATATGTTTGCACTGCACCCATGCAATTAGGAAAATCTGCATTTTCTAGAAAGCCTTTGCTAATGTTTTCCCAGTCTTCTGCTTTCTTGGGTGGCATGCAAATATGAAAGAAGTTTTTAATAATAGCTTGACATGTCTCACGAACAAATTTTTTATATTGTCGATAATCCATTTTGTAACTGAGTGTATTGTACGTCGTTTACTCGCTGCGCATGCGCGCCGCGGCGTCTTCGCGACGTATTCGCTGCGTGCCCGCTCCGCCCCGAAGCCGCTCTCAATCCGCTAGTATGATAAGGCCCTTAGCGCACAGCCGGAGTTGGAACCTACCCTACCTACTTCCGGGATGAGTGACGCGCGCTGAAGGATCTAGGTAACCACAACTCCTGCAAATTGCTCTCCATCACATTATATATATGTTCCAAAGCTTTAGTTATTGCCCAACCCTACTTCAACAGACGCGCGAATAGCTTAAGATAAGGCCAAATAGAAAATGTTACGACGTGCACTTTGTAAGTACAACTAAGCTGGACAGTGTGAATAATGCATGCATGCATGAATAAACTTTGTGTGAAAGATAATACAGTCCACTGTCCTTCTAGTTCGATTTATTCCACAGCTCCCTGGTTTAGATTTGTTGAAACGTGAAATCCTTATGCAACTTTTAACCAAATAAAAAACAAATGACTACCGATTTTTTTTACTTATATAAGTTTGCCGATTGGAATTCTGGAAAATAATCTTTAAATTTTATAGTCGATAACAATGTTTGTTACACCTTTCAAATAGTCTGGGAAATGGAAATGAATACCTAGATGGCCCTAGTAGTTGTTTTAATTCTAGAAAGTAATTATTGCTATCATGTAGCTGTTGTTAAGGTATACATAAAAAAAAACTATGTCCGTGTTTAAGAATACTAAAAATGTTTAAGTATGCAAAAAATTAACACATTTAATTTATCTGAGATTGTGTAATAATACAACGATTTCCTTTTATTCTCGCTATGTATTAAGTTTTACTAGAAAACACTTTCATAAGTCTGATAGTAGTAAAATAATTTATTTAAATAAAACCTAAACATTACAATCAAATATAAAATAGTTTTGTCCCTTTGCAGTGTAACTACTATTAACGCCGGCAGCATTTTCTCGCTGTTTTGCGATACTTATTCGTTGAGCGAGGAAAGCACAAGCTCTGGGGTCACCGGTACTATCTTACTGGCGCCGACTTGAACCCTTGTATCTACTTCAAAGGTATACTATATCACTCTTTGATATATTTTATAAAATAATTAGAAAAATAAAGAAATCAAAATTTTCTAAAAGCTTAACGTAAACAGTTACAGACATACGGTTTATAATAAATCACACAGAAATGCTTATTTATACACACTTTGTATATTATTATGTACACATTGAACAAGTTTTAAAATTATTTAAGTTATTTCTACTCCATATTACTAATTCATAGTATTATAGAGGAAAGCCTTAAAACCACTTAACCGATTTTGAAAGATTTTTTACCAATCAAAAGCTTCACTATCGAGTAACACGGTAACGCTAAAATTGAAATAAGCGAAAATGAAACGAAAAGTGTTGCAAAAACGGGAAAAATTGTTTACTTTTGAGAGCTTCGATCGATCTTCTTTGAGAGCTCGGTATCAGGAACTGCAGTTTAAAGTAAACAGAGAATTCCACGTCAATCACGACGGATATTGTTGCCAGATTCCGACAGCCAGCCTTATACCGGCGGTTTAACATTGTCAGTTCACATCATAACTTCCTATTCAGATGTTTATGGTTTTATTTTTACACACCCCATTTTACGAGCTCGTAAAACGCGAATGAATAAATCAAGAAAATTCTTACGTTGGCGTATTTGAAGGTTCCATTAATGTAGTTAAATAAATGTACTACACTAGTTGATGTTCGTTCGATGTTGATTTTTTTTAATTTTTAAGAAATAATAGGAAGCAGGAAGAATAAGACTGCCCGTTGTACCACCCTTGAGAAAATACTGTACCTATTATTCAATGATCTTTATGAGGATTGATAACTAGCGCTAAGTCTCTATCTTACCCTATGGATACCAGAAACATGAATACTCCTGCCCCTGTTTTTAAAAGAAAATACTTTTGTAGGCCCGTTTACCAAAAGTAGTCATAATTCTGTCTAGTTCCAAGAGTCATAATAATTTGTAAGGAAACAGTACAATTTCATCGAATTCAGTTCAGTAGTTTTAACAATGTAGTCAGCAAGAATGAATCAATTTCTGGAGACATGTATAAAATAGTTAAGTAATGTTGATAGGTATTTCAAAGTAATACTTTTTTTCTAAATTATATTTATGTTTTAATCGCATTAGAATGATGTTTAATTTTCATCATATCATGTACATTTGAAACAATAAGTTTATGCAAGCGATAAAAACGGACCCTTTCGTGTCCTAATGCGAGACCGCAAAATTCCTGTTTATTTGTATTTTGTCTCAAATCCTCACGCCGCAATGTTTTCCTACTATTTTGAATACCAACGAATAATTTATTGTTTTTCTGTTTTTGGCTCGGTCCAATGAATTTAAACCACATAATTCTTTGATAGTGAAAACTGGAATTTAGGATTTCTCCAAATTCAAATTCTTTCGAAAATGGAACTAATCAAAACTGGAAGATAGTCTGAAATAATTTACAAATAAGATGATTTCTTGATGTATTATTTCACATTTTTTGCTTGAATAATCAATTAAAAACTTCGCGGTATAATGGGAATCAGGCCATTATTTGATTAGAGTTCAAGCATAGAAAACGAAATTGGATCTCAGCAATGGAACCTTTTTGCGTCTAATTAAATTACATAAATTGGTACTCGTTTTATTGAAAGGATGTAAATCCTGACAAATCCATTAAATTAATCATTTCAGTTGATTGTCAGATTCGGTGTGCGTCAGGAAGGGAGGTATCGTAAAATTCCGACGAAAATTTTATGGACATCCGTAACAAGATAGTCTGGATTTGCGTCGGATCTCTTTTGTCGGAGACTCTTTACAGCCAGATAAAACGGTTTTGGCCAGCCCGAAATAGTTCAAATGGCGACGGTTTCTGTGGTAGAATGCAATTCTTATTTTAAAATTATTGTAGTTGGGAAACGGAATTCGAGATTTAAATTACACAGATAACAATGAAATTAAATAAAACAAAATGACAGTGGCCATTTTCTCAATTTCACAATATAATTTTTATTTAGAAGTATGGGATTTACATAGACGAAAAAAGGAATAACCAGAATAAGGATAAAGACTTTCGTCTAAGAAGGCGAATAATAAAATATAATAATTATCATATAGATTACTTTTACATTCAATATGATACGATTAATTATTTGAAATAATCTGAAATAAATTTGTTATTTATTTTCATTAAATTTTAAGTTTCAAAGTTTCAAACTCTTTTTCTACACAAATATTAAGGTCATACATTTAAAATATTCTTCATCAAGAAAATATTGGTACATTTCTAGCAAGATTGGACGTATCTAAAGTGTACCTGTACCTATTACATACATATATTGATTTATATAGCAAGCGATTTTGTATAAGGTAAAATATTATAGTGAAATCGACACATGAGACAATGTTAAGGTAGTTTCAGACAAGTGTGTGTAAATTAATATGACAAACACATTTTAAGGTATATAGATATGTTATATTAGGTATATAGATTTGTTATATTACCTTGTTTAAATAATTAGATGCTGTGTCTTGTCTAAATACTAATGTTTGAATTACTCGCATTCCTTTTGATAATATATTAGGTCATTGGTTCAAGAGTAGTGCATCATGCATTTCAGATGTGTTTATAAAGGTGACTGGCAATCTACCAACATTGCTTCGTTATAAACTGAGTCAGTCACCTTTTTTTGGACACACTTACGGCTTATGACTTCGTCACCTAGTAGGTAGATCAATCAATTTTTTTCTATATCATTTAATTTAACATTTACTCCGCCCAGCTTTAAAACACTGGAGACATTATTTTAAGCGTAGGGGGGTAAACGAGCCTGCGGGACGTCCATAGACAAGCACGGTAATATTTCCACCCGACCAAGTATTACATTAACCTACTCTACACTCCATATACTGATAAGGATACCTCCACTAAACCTTCGGTGTTTCAAACACTGCCGTAACGGGTCTATCGGGATCGCTTAGCAATTTATTGCGGTGTTACAGATCTGTGTCGGCTCCGTATGTTCACTATTGTACGCGAATTCCAATCTGCAAGCGCCTTTAAGAAAAGCCGGGTCCTTAGCTGGATTCGACAGACCATTTGTTTTCATTCGCACGATACTTTCGCGTAAATCGGTCGTCCCCATTCGGAACGATGTCTTATCTGTTCCGGATATTGTTTTTCTATTTTCAAAAGAGAAATCAATCGTTATTGTCTTTTTTGTACCAATGTTTACACTACAAAAATAGATAAAATTGATAATTAGTAACCTAATAAGAGTGACAGTTAAAATATACTTTTAATTTTTAAATTTGCAATAAAGGATGTTCTACACAGATTCAGATGAAAAAAAGAACTTGATAAAGAGTACAGGCGTCGTTTTATATTAATTTCTTGCAGAGATTAGTTACTTAACATTAAACGTAACGTTACACAAATGATCAGTAGAACAAATCCATAGATTTATTAAGTATTCAAATGCGAAGATGATCTACTATTATTATTTATATACGAATAATGTATGATTTTGCTTCCGTTTTGTTCTTGGAGCTGCTCAAGGTTTTCAAACAAATAATAATAGTTAATATTTTATTTTACTTATTGTTCATGCTAGCGCTTTGAAGGCTACTACCTCAAATATCAGTTAGTATTAAATAGCACTACTGCCGTGTTAAATGAAGATATTTGAATTGCAACTGAAATGCAATTTAAGCAGAAATATGGACAACATTTTAGGAATATTAAGGTTGTGTTTGGTTTATTCTCCGTGCACTAGTATAATGCACCGAAGCGTTTCGCATTCTCCTGAGAGACGATGCGACTTGTTCAGAACAATGCATATGAACGTAACTCGTACACGTACTGGTACTCGTTGAGATTTAATTTTAAAAGATAAATTATCTACGTGAATTGGTAGCTTGTTTTAGTTGTGACGAAAACGTTATGAACATCACGAAAACCAATTTACGTGTGTGCACTTATTACAAAAAAAAAAAAAAAAATTTTTTTTTTTTTTTTTTTTTTTTTTTTTTTTTTTTTTAAAAAAAAAAAAAAATTTTTTTTTTTTTTTTTAATTTTTTTTTTTTTTTTTTTTTTTTCGGCGCCTGCACCGGACGTGTGCACTTATTTCAAAATCAACATGACGGGTGACAGTGATAACCAAGTGATTAATAACTACATCTTTTAATCTGCGACATATAAAAAGCATAAGCACGTCAAAATATTCAACCATTATAAGAATTTTTTATTTAAACATGTAGTACTCGCGTAAATATAAGACAATGTTTGTATTTATTTCCTATAGAGTAGTACCTATGTTAGTACTTAGTTCCTATAGTATGTACCTATGTTACTATGGTATTTAAATTTATCTCCTAAAAACGTGTATCCACAACTATCAAATACTATGCGATATATATGATTTTAGAATATATTTACTTCTTAGGATAATATTTTAATGTGACGCTTCGGTTCATCGAAATGTTAATTTATGCACCACCGTCACATGATTTTTTAATATGTAAGTAAATATATAAAAAACACAATCAAATCTAAATCAAAACCACATAATCTTCTATGTAATGCGGTTTCCGTTTTATCACCTCAGAAATTTACAGTTTATATTAAACACCCAGGTGCTAAGTTATGTAAAGCTTATACTGAACTTCCAAGCTTCAATTTAATTAAGTTCACTCAACCTTTTGTTTTGTATTCATCTGTATGGTAGAAAAATCTTTGCGAAAGTTCTCGACTTTATAAATTAATAAAAGTTGAAATCGCTCGACTAAGAACTTCAAGAGTAATATTTACTTAAGTAAGGCTTGAGTAGTTTAAAAATAACTTAATTTGTGGGAATCCTGCGAATCTCTTCTTTGGAACGAAACTAAACATAATTTATCTAATCATGTGACAAATAAAATATATAACGCACTATGACATCTTTATATATATAATTCTTCTGTGAGTGTGTATGTCACTGAACTTCTCTCAAACGACTGGACCGATTTTGATGAAATTTTTTGTGTGTGTTCAAGGGGATCTGGGAATGGTTTAGATTCACAAATCAGCCCGGCAGACGGCACTGCAGTCGGTACTTTCATACTTTGCTTAATATCCTAATCGCTTTAAATATCATGCAGGACAACGTCTGTGGGGTCCACTAGTATTAAATAATTAAACAAGTAAAGCTACAATATATTAAGGTCTGTGCCCGAGGCATTTTCTGTATATGTTCTAATAAGGAACAAGGTGATCAGCCTTCTGTGCCTGACACACGCCGTCGACTTTTAAGGCATGCCGGTTTCCTCACGATGTTTTCCTTCACGGTCGAAGCGAGTGTTAAATGCGCCACCGTATAAGATAATTCAACAAAGACCATTGGTGCACACGGCCTCAGATTAGATGTGAGTGGCACGCTGAAACCACTGGGCCAACTCATTAAAAAAAAATTAAATTTAAATAATGCGTTCGTTTTAATTCTTGTAATTTGATAGCTTTACAAATCATAGCTTATTTATTATATAATATGCCAGATATAATGTTATAAGAGAACACGATGTCATTTGTTTTATTAGAATGGCAAAACCACGCAATATCTTAGATCTATCAATAGTACGGGAGGTAGCAACGTTTGAAAAGAAAGAATTTTAGGTCAGCTGATTTTGTGATATGTCTTCCTTCTTGCACTTTCGGTTAGAGTCTTGGCTATCTGGCTGGCGGTAGCGGTTGCGTTCATTAGTGCGCATCCTATCTGTCCAGGTAATAATCCTGGATTTTAAAAGCATTTTAAGAAGCGTTATTTTAAATTTTTAGTTTTTAAATAAGACTACCTGACATACTTTTTTTATTGCCAGACATTTTTGACATTGCTATGTGCCAGACGCGATTTTAAGTTTTTTTTTAATAAACATTTCAAAGTATTTTAGAATGTCTGTAATTTTAATATTATGTTATTTAAATATAAGAAAAACTAAAAATGAATTTGCCAGACATTAATTCGATTGTTAAGCTTTGAATTAAAATGAAAAAGTTATGGAAAGTATTGCAGTATGATGAAGCATTGCATTATAAGAAGCGTAATTTTAAATTTTTATTTTTTAAATAAGTCTACCTGACATACTTTTTTTATTGCCAGACATTTTTCACATTGCTAACTATGTGCCAGACGCGATTTTAAGTTTATTTTTTATAAAAATTTCAAAGTATTTTAGAATGTCTGTAATTTTAATATTATGTTATTTAAATATAAGAAAAACTAAAAATGAATTCGCCAGACATTAATTCGATTGTTAAGTCTTGAATTAAAATGAAAAAGTCATGAAAAGTATTGCAGTATGATGAAGCATTGCATTTTAAGAAGCGTTATTTTAAATTTTTAGTTTTTAAATAAGACTACCTGACATACTTTTTTTATTGCCAGACATTTTAGACATTGCTATGTGCCAGACGCGATTTTAAGTTTTTTTTTAATAAACATTTCAAAGTATTTTAGAATGTCTTTAATTGTAATATTATGTTATTTAAATATAAGAAAAACTAAAAATGAATTTGCCAGACATTAACTCGATTGTTAAGCTTTGAATTAAAATGAAAAAGTCATGGAAAGTATTGCAGTATGATGAAGCATTGCATTTTAAGAAGCGTAATTTAAAATTTTTATTTTTTAAATAAGTCTACCTGACATACTTTTTTTATTGCCAGACATTTTTCACATTGCTAATTATGTGCCAGACGCGATTTTAAGTTTATTTTTTATAAAAATTTCAAAGTATTTTAGAATGTCTGTAATTTTAATATTATGTTATTTAAATATAAGAAAAACTAAAAATGAATTTGCCAGACATTAATTCGATTGTTAAGCTTTGAATTAAAATTAAAAAGTCATGGAAAGTATTGCAGTATGATGAAGCATTGCATTTTAAGAAGCATAATTTTAAATTTTTATTTTTTAAATAAGTCTACCTGACATACTTTTTTTATTGCCAGACATTTTTCACATTGCTAACTATGTGCCAGACGCGATTTTAAGTTTATTTTTTATAAAAATTTCAAAGTATTTTAGAATGTCTGTAATTTTAATATTATGTTATTTAAATATAAGAAAAACTAAAAATGAATTTGCCAGACATTAATTCGATTGTTAAGCTTTGAATTAAAATTAAAAAGTCATGGAAAGTATTGCAGTATGATGAAGCATTGCATTTTAAGAAGCATAATTTTAAATTTTTATTTTTTAAATAAGTCTACCTGACATACTTTTTTTATTGCCAGACATTTTTCACATTGCTAACTATGTGCCAGAAGCGATTTTAAGTTTATTTTTTATAAAAATTTCAAAGTATTTTAGAATGTCTGTAATTTTAATATTATGTTATTTAAATATAAGAAAAACTAAAAATGAATTTGCCAGACATTAATTCGATTGTTTAGCCTTGAATTAAAATGAAAAAATCATGAAAAGTGTTGCAGTATGATGAAGCATTGCATTTTAAGAAGCGTAATTTTTAATTTTTTCTTTTTAAATAAGTCTACCTGACATACTTTTTTTATTGCCAGACATTTTTGACAATGCTATGTGCCAGACGCGATTTTAAGTTTTTTTTTTATAAAAATTTCAAAGTATTTTAGAATGTCTGTAATTTTAATATTATGTTATTTAAATATAAAAAAAAATTAAAAATGAATTTGCCAGACATTAATTCGATTGTTAAGCCTTGAATTAAAATGAAAAAGTCATGGAAAGTATTGCAGTATAATGCTAGAAGGAAGACATACTCGTATCAGAAAATCAGCTGACCTGAAATTCTTTCTCGAAAACGTTGCTACATCCCGTACTACTAGCTGACCCCTCGAACTTCGTTTCTCCTTAACGTGATTTTACTTAGCCTACCTTTTTAGTAAATACCAACATGGAACATTTTGCTATGCTACCCCAGAGACTGTTCGTTTTTCCGGAATGAAAATAAAAATTTTAGGTTGTTCAGTGAATTTTTCTCTATATAATATAAACCTCAGAGTTCAAGTCAATAGTTTTTAATATACAAATAAAAAATAGGGGCTGATCGTGGAGAGGAAAATTAAAATTAATTAATTGAAAATTAAGGGTTTTATGTTTTTTTTTGTATGCTGTATCATAAAAAAATAAAAACAAAAAAAATTGTATAAAAAATAAATTTTTGGAGGGATTTGAAAGCTATATAGTAGCCGATTCTCAGACTTCTCAGAATATGCATACAAAAATTAATAATAAATATTCTTGGAATGTATGAAACAATTTTCCAGAGTGACGAAACAAATGAATTATGAATGCTATACATTTCAATTGTTTTATGTCGTTAAGTTTACGCGCAATAAACTTGTTTCAATGTTTTACGTTTGATTAATTTTCAAATTGACGATTTTCGCTTAAACTCTAAACTTCAAAAAAACTAATGACAGTAAAATGATAGGGAAGAGTTCATTCTAGATATAATGTAGGTATTTATTATTTGATGATTGAAACATTTGAAACATTTTTCTCCATATCTACCGCCGTATCCAACAATTCAATAATTGTTGAATATTATAATTAAAATAAAATAAAAATAAATAATAAAAACTTTATTTATGACAAATTGGACCGCGTATTTAAATTATTGGAATGTCAACAACAAAACCTTTCCGCAAAATAACAACGAGAATGACCTAAATAAATACGAATATCATTTAAAAAGTCATGTGCTGATGCTTATCGGACCTCCATTTCCATTTGTCCCTTTTGACAGTTGACACTTATTGATTATTTACAATATTTTATAATACTAAAAAAAACAGTGGCGCCACAACAGTTCTGCTCCTTAGATTTCTGTATCTGTTTTGTGATTTATTATTCTTAATGAACAAGAGTACGCCGTCGAAATTTTCAATCAAAGGCATACCGGTTTCTTCACGATGAGGAACAAAAAGCCCTTCCAAACAAAAAGGCCCGTAGGAGGCCCCAACATGTCCTAACGGATGCGGATGATCCAATCACCGTAGCTAACAAGAAATTAAAAGCGCGGGCGGCAAAAAATACTCAAATAATAGCCTTCACCGGAAAGGCGTGGACCTTTACTTCGCACTTCGCTCACTCCAGTGACTTCCGTACTGGCGTTTAGGCGATTGACCATCCCGCGACTGTTCAAGCGGGGGAGTCTCGCAGGAGACGCCCTTGCGCTATTCCGACCGAGCTACGCTTGCCAAAACAGCCTGAGCTGAGCTGTAAAGACCTTTAAGGCCAACAGGGAGATTCCATTAAAAAAAGAAAGTACACAGCCGGGGATCGAACCAATACCTCAGCGATGAGAGTCGCACGTTCAAACCACTAGGCCAACTCTGCTCTATATATTACAAAAACCTTTAACAAGTGACAAAACTCTTGTATTAACTAAAGTCAGTCAAACCACCTACGAATACATAGTACGTTTTTCAACGTCAACGCCTAATGAAGGCACGGTTCGTTTGATTGTGATTGGCCTAACGGAATCACATAGTGTCTCGTGTATATGATTGGACTAGAGAATGTTTATTTTAATAAATAAATTGCTATGTCAAGTATTTAAGTCTCTCTAATTATATGTTTCTATGTATAAACAAGTAAAAAAAAAATTGTGCGTGTACTAGGTGTACACACGTAAGAAGTGAAACTTCTTTATGATCTTATTTTTCGAAAAATGATCTACTATATGCAACTTTACAGAAATTCGTTAAATTAGATAAAAGTTTAACAAAAGGCTTTTATTATCATAGACATGAAAACAAATATTTCATTTTACCTTATTACTACGAAGATTATTATAGAATTTCATTAATTGTAATGGAATTATTACTATCATTGAAAAACGTGACGATTTGCTACAAAATTTCTCCCATACGTCGATAAAGAATTTTCATTCCAACGCCGATAAAGAAGTTTGACTTCAAAAAGCAACATGGCGCGTAACCGAAAAATGTGACGCGTAACGAAAAAATGTTACACTAAATTTTTTCCAACCTCGATAAAGGTTTCACTTCAAAAATTAACTTTTATATCGGACAATTTATTACACAATAAATAAAAAAGAATCAAACTTAAATCGGTTTGCTGATCCCGATACACTCCTCCAGATGCCATGGAAGGAAGGGCCATTCTGCTTTATATCTTCTTCCCATCTTTTGTACTGTCTGCGTTTTTGCCTTTTTCCAGTTTTTAGGTGCCAACATATATTAAAGTTATTTTCTAACTTGAATTTTTCTTTGATTAGAAATTGGTTTTTTTTGGAATGTTTGTTTTGTTTAATAATAGGTTATGATCTCTATATGTATGTCATGTTTGCCTTTAAGTGTTTGTCACATTAAAAATTGTTTTTGTGTTTGACCAAGTATCAGTGTGGAGTGTTGGAAACCTTTTTCTCAATAAAAAAAGACATATATTAAAGTTATTTTCTATTTAATCGTATACATTTTGAAACGCTTTTATAGAAACTGTATCGCATACAGTTTTTGTTATTGGTATCATAAAGAATATTTGGCAATATAGGAACTCGTATATATATCACAAAGAAAACCTTTGTTTCCAAGCGTTGCATACAAACAAGGAGATATCCCTGAATGTAAAAAATACCTATTTAGCATACGATCCCCGTAGGCGGCATTTCTTAGGTTTTCATAGGGTTGTCAGGTTTCGGTAAAATGACTTGAAACATTGTTATAAACCTGTTGTCCCCACGAACGTCGTTTCACCTTAATAGGATTTTTTTACGAAACTGGTTTTTCCGTGCAATTTTTAATAATCTCTGCATAAAAACATTCATAGGAGTTCAAGGAATATATAGAAATAAATAGAATGGGCCAGCCGTCTACGAGATTTGCGCCGCCGTACCGTGTTTCGTCGTTAAGTCATAATCTCGTAACAGTGAGACAGATCTAGATTGAAGTTAACGTTCTTGAATACGGGACGTATTTATAGCAAATAATAACTGTTAGTTAACTTTCTAGAGTCTAGAAAGTCATCGAAATCATGTCTTCTTTAAATTGTTAGCATTACTAAAGAAAATGAAGGTATGATGTTAGATTCTTTGATAAATACAAACAATAACTATTCCATTGTGAATCATTTTGGGTGAGGAAAAACATAGAAAGACATTCCCCAATTTCATGAATTTGGAATTTATAATTTTGTTGAGTAAAAATATATGTAATAAAACGTCAGCCGAATATTCGAATTTCTAGATTTTCAACCCTGGTTCAGTTCATTCCGATTCTTTTATTTGTTTACTAGCCCTGAGGTGTTTACGAAACAAAGACGTGATTCCAAAATGTTGTTTCGTTCTATTTGAGTTCAATTTCCTTTGAAATAATACAGACAATATATTTTCATTGTATATGCTTAATTTGATAAAGAATTCGGGTATTTATTTCCATTTTAATACATTTTTCGACCTAATTTGAATGGTATTAGAATAATCGTGGGTTAATGTTTCAATCAAGGCCATTGTATTCGTAGAATAAATTGGTGAATTAAAAAGATTGGGGAAAGCTTATTTATATAATATGTGAAACTTTCGTGTATTAGTGTTTATAAGCTAACTACTACGGCTTGGCAGATTTTCATGAGTTTTTGTGTATAACTGCATGTTTATGTACCTACCCCTAATTATAAAAATATAAATTTATTTTTCGTTATACATTTTATAACTCGGCATTAAAAGGTAATTAGAAAAAGCTAATAAGACCTTAATTTTCACCATTCTCAAACCCAATCCAATTTTTTAATAGCAATATCACTGTATAAAAATGGTGAAACAGTAATTGCCGAATCAGTCCCTCTTACTTTTTAATTATTTTAAAAAAAAAAAAAAAAAAAAAAAAACCAAAAAAAAAACAAAAACCAAAAAAAAGAAACACCCCGGGGGGGGGCCCTTAGGGGCGGAAAAAGGGGGGGGGGGCCCCCCGAAAAGGGGGGGGGAAAAAGGGGGGGGGGGGGGGGGGGGGGGGGGGGATTACTTACTCTGTAAGCAGACACATCGTGGACTGTCAAGAAACAAAAGTCAAAGTCATCCGTCTTGATCATAGATTATGTTATTTTAGAAACAAACAAATAACACCACAGGAGAAAAAAGTAAGTTAAAGGAAAATCAATATATCCCGGAAGCACAGATAATGTGTATTATAATCCGAATAAGACGATAATACTAATAAATATAATAATGAAGAAACGAGGCTTAATGTTTCCTTAATTGGTATGTCTCACTAACAAGATCCTTATATAAAGATAGGCTAATTAATATAAATATTGTTATAGAAATTACTATTTTATTTCGACGTAATTAAACAGAGATGTCGGAATTCTGAGAATTTCAAAGCGACTACAACGAATTAAAACAATGAGACTGTTCATGTAATTTATAAAATCAACAATAACTATTCCTCCTTTGTTTTAAAATTAGATGCGTAGTTCTCTATATAAAAGTATCTCGTATTTCCCTCGAAAGTATTGTGTATACCAAATTTAAAAATTCGTAAAACCAGTGCGAGAAGGATCGAGAGAGAGTTGCCAACTTTTTTACCCAATTTAGATCGACATGTAGATAATCGTAACTGTTCGACAAACTTAACGGCAATACTATTGGAGACTGTCGATTCAAGAACGGTTCGTAGCGTCAGCGTAGTCAAGTATCAATGATTGATTATGTTGCTCACATCACGAATCAATATGAGAGATTAATTACAGCCATAACCTATAATTAAAACGCATAATTGGGTTTTAGTACGAGTGGAATTGTGATAATCAGCCAATTTGCATACAAAACTGGTATCCACCATACTGTAATTGAGCAATTAGATTTTACTAACGATTTATTATTGCAGGTATAATAGAAAATAAACAATCATTATTGCTTGTTCTGAAATAAGGTTTTACACATATGATATTCTAATAGAAACATAATTAGAATTACAATTGCGATAGTTACTTTTCACGGTGTGCTATGAAACCATCGAACCATGACGATAAATAATAGATAGAAGGTATTCAGTATTATTAATATATGATTCCAGTATTTTTTATGATATGATGTGTGTGATTAATAAATAAAAATGAAACGGAAAATATGTTGCTAAGCGCAATACTCGAAAACGGCTGGAGAAGTTAAAGACATTTTTTTATTTTGTTTATTTGTGAGCTCTGAGGAAAGTTTTTATCGAGAGAAAAATTGGAAACATACATATTTTAGTTTTATTGAGTACCGAGGTGTTTATTCCTGAAAAGCTCTCCGGGATACCATAGCAAAATGATCCATATGTTGGTTCGTAGCTACTAAAAATGTAGGCTAGTAAGCTAAGTAAAAATCATATTGAGGCGAAACGAAGGTACATATTATATAAGAAAAAATAGCATTTTATACATTTATTTGGCTATGTTTGCATATATTTTCATGATAATTAGTATATTTGGTATTTTTTTTTTAAATATTTGGTTTCACAAAAAAACCACACTGGCCACATACGTTTCATAGAATAAAAAAGATCTTCAATTATCAGCAATTCAGTATAATATATATAAGGAACTGTAATAAAATAACATATTTCCATACATTTTTGAGACTTGTAATATCTGAGTTATCTTAACTTTTTTGTAAAGGGTTGTAAAGCTTTAGAATTTATGATTTAGGCTTTACCTATTCACATTTTATTAGTTGTCGTTGTGAGATTGCATTAAAATTACGAGGGGAACTTTACGCGCCTACAAATTGTCAATTCTGGCTTGAAACTTTACGAGTGAAATGGCACTTTTGAAAACGTCGATGGATTTATAGCCCTTGGCGAAGGGTATTCAGTGCTTGTGTGGCGCAGTTTATTGTTTTTGTGACCTTTAAAAACTGTGAAAAAAGGTTAAATACACACGGCGAGCGAAATTTTTCAATACAAAATGTTCTTGATATGTTTTTATGTCATCATGGCTGACGCGAAATTATTTTTGATGAATAGGTAATAAGGAAAGGAGCAGTGTTGGCCTAGTGGCTTCAGCATGCGACTCTCATCTCCGAGTTCGCAGGTTCGATCCCCGGCTACACCAATGAGTTTTATTTCTATGTGCGCATTTAACATTCGCTCGAACGGTGAAAGAAAACATCGTGAGGAAACCGGCTTGTCTTAGACCCAAAAAGTCGACGGCTGTGTCAAGAAGATCCTACTTGCCTATTAGATTAACAAATAATCATGAAACAGATACATAAATCTGAGGCCCAGACCTAAAAATATTGTAGCGCCACTGATTTATTTTTATTTTTAATTTATAAAAAGGAATGAATTTGGGTCAAACGGATTATTATTATTAGCAGCCTTATTATAGTAATAATATCTTGGATTCATTTCTACCATTTCTTCTGTACATTTTCATGTGTATTTTAAGCATGAGATTTATTAATTTATTTAAAACAACTGCACTTAGCAATAAACAGAAGTCTATAGAGAGGGGGGCGTCCTGTATTATATCTTTTGCGAACTCGTTATCTACTGTAGAGTTTTCAGAGACAGTTTTCTTAAATATTCAAGTGCTTGCCGGCGATTATATACCAAATATTTTATACTTTAGTAAATACATTACTGCGATTTCCGGGTTTTTTTCATTTCTCTTGAGTTTCATTTTACTTTTATCTTACTTCCGACTCCAGTCCTATTAACTTTTAATATTGTTCCGGTTACGAAATATTCTCTGCCCTAAGGGGTTGTGATTGAAAATGTTTTACTAAATTGAATAATGTCAGATTTAGTCTTTAACCTAATTTTTTTATTAAGGAATATTAGATAAAGTATCCGAAAAAGACAACTTTACTTTAGTAGGGAGACACCAAACCTGATTAAGGTGAAATATTCCGTCAACTGTTAATAATTGCAATAAATTATTCGTAGTGGAAGCTTTTGTCGCTGTAGAATGATAACCTCGTATGTAAAAAAAAAGGGTCCGTGTACTTATGTACGCGCGTAAGAAGTTATACTTCTTTGGCAATATTAAAAATAGTTTGGCTTTGTTCCACCTCCAGTTTTTGATGTTTCACAGCGATAAGATGAAAACTCTTTTTTTGTATTCAATTTAGTGCAGTTACACTGATTCATCAATTGTTTTTTGTCTCTTTTCCTTATATTTGCTAGATAAAATCAGAAAAATTACATGTTTTGATTAAACAATGTGGTTAATTTTTTAATCAAAACATTACTCGATAATAATAATAATACATACGGATAGTTAACCTCAATTGTATTGAAGCACTTAGGAAGGTTGATGAGCACAGTTTTTTCACAAATATTAATTAGTATTGGTTTAAATATTCAATTTAAATCACTTCTGATTATAATTCAAAAAGCATCGCTAAATTTCTTTGAAAAAATAATTAAAACTCCTTTATTTGTTTAAAAGGTAAATGACAAATGTCATTATGGTCATTCAAAATTGTTGGCATACGAACTTCACGCATATTCTATTTCTTTTTACTTGTAGATTGTCTTATTCCTATCTCGCTCGCGCACGCTATAATCACACTCCTAATTTTGTGTCACGGGTGCGCGCGCATTGTAAAATTTCACTCTCATAAATTTTTCATAACGCGCCTAAAGAAGTATAACTTCAAAAAACCATTTATTATTTATTCTTAGACTCTTGTCATTTAACTGGTACAATCATGAAGTAAGGAATTATTTATGTTATTAATAAATAAGTCTTTTTTACCATCCAAAACTATGGAAGAAACACATTATAATATTTTAAGGAACATTGACGAAATGAAACATTATTTTCGTTTCCTGCAATGTTTGGTTCTACAGCGACGTTTTGATTGTAAGCTATCATGTTATAATATGAATAGAGAGCGAGAGAGCTATAAAGATAAATTACCTGTAAATATTTAATCCTAGTTATGTTCTCTTCTGTGACAGTGAGGGCCCGCCTCTCCCCTAACTTGTACGTGTCGTCATAGTACATATACTCCGTAAACGTCAACCCACTAGTGATGTACTGCTGCGTGAAGTATATCGATATAGTGCCGTTCACGATGTCGTGCTCGATGATCCATTTACACTTGATGGGGACGGGGAACGGGTTGGGGAAGTTTGGGGTATGAATTGTTCCCACGGGGCCCTTGAGCCGGCCTCCACAGCTCTGATTTTCCCGGTGAGGCTCACCATCCACTGATTTCAGTAGTATTACGATGATCGTTATGCTCAGGCGGGATGCTGTGAGCCTGAAAAATGAACACATTCTAGTTATTTATATGTGTTATGTATTTTATCTCAACTAGGTTAATTTTAAAATAATTTCAGTTACACAATTCGAGTTACCATTCTAATATAATTACACATACCTACTGTATATGTAACTTAATAAATATATGCCTATATTAAGTTCGTATCTTCGGAACCTTGCCTAAAGGGCATTTTAATAATGTATTTTAGTTACTATATTATGTTTTTAAGGTTTTTAATATTTGTATGCTAAGAGAATACTTTATATTAAAAAAAATATTAATTTATTAAAATTACACTGAAGTCTAATAATATCCAAACCATGGCTAGGTTCGAAATCAAACTGTCCAGAGTTAGATCCCCAAGAAAAAACTATTAAATATTTGCGTTTGCCTTATATAGAACAGACTGAGTCGGTTTGTTTCAAGATAAAAAAGTGTAACACGTGTCAACATTTTCCTTTCTTATCACTGACACAACGGCTATTTGCAATTTAAGTAATCAGCAGAGTTTCCTCGTATACCAACATTTTATGTCAACGAAAATATTAGGGATATATTTGGTATCATACTGACTGTTACGGTTACGGATTGATAGAATCAAGTACGCCGTCGTGTTAATACAAACTTTATACCTTAAATTTTGCTTTGATATCTTTTGATTGTATATGGAAATTATATTCGTTTTACTTTGTACTGACTGCCCTAAGAAGAAATGTCGAAACAAACTCGGGGGTCTTAGTCTCTTTTATAGTCCAGATAATACAATAATAAATTAATAAATTGGTGTAAACAAATGCAGAGTAAACACTGGACTGGTCTTTGGAAGAAAGAACCAGATCGATCTGAGCAAGCCTGTGCCAGCAGACGGCAAGCATGCCCCGAATAGCTCATGCAGCTCAACCATTTTTGAGGGAGCTGCACAACCCGGTACACAACAATACCGCCAGTGGCACCATAAAAATATGTGGGGCAACAACTCACTCAGATCGCCAGCCCAAAATAACTATAGACTAAAATGTATCAAATTTACCTATATGAATAAAGTTATTTTGAGTTCGAAATACCTATATAAATCTTCTGTGTGTGTAATTAAACTCCTTAACGGCTGTACGATGGTATAATTCTGTTTATGATTCTAGAAAGGTTTAGGTTTACATTTTTTTTTTGTAATTACGTGTATCGGGCCCGCTAGTGCTATTTTAAAAGAGTACCCAGAGTTTTTTACGCCAGCTTTTTCTCTCGGCCTACACTCTCTGTCTTCTTTGCCGATGAGTAGGGATGCCTACCTATTCAAATTAAATGACGTGGAGAAAGTGATCACATATCAAAATCCGGTACTATTAAAATTATTCGTTACTTATGCCGAGGTATTAGAGATGGGATACAATAGCAATTTCAGAACAATTAAACAAAATTTCACGTCAAATAGGGAGACGTACATAATTAGTACATTACTCTCGTGAATTACTGTGATTAGCAGTGTAAGTACTACAATTAGTACTACGCTCGACCCATTTACAACTATCTTCAATCGTCTTGAGGTTTAATCATGGACTGTAATCACCGCCCACAGAGTAAGTCACAAGTTTGTGGTCAATACTTGAATACACTGGGAAAGACAATTTACCTCTACATTCTCTATTATCTATGCATCTGAGTTGCCTATGTATTTTAATTGATTACAATAGAAAAGAGCTACAACAAGCTTTAATTACAGAACTGTAAAACAGTGATTCATCTTATCAATTAAAATTCTGTGACTGTGGCTTAGTCTAGATTAAAAGTTAACTAAGTCTAAGCTCAAAGGATGGTAAAATTCATTTAAATTAATTCGAATTAAGCTCAAAGCATTCTGACAGTTACGTTATACTACTGCTATAATTAAAAAAAACCAGTGGCGCTACAAATTTTTTGGGTCTTTTCTGTAACTGTTTCATGATCAGCTTTCTGTGCTCGGCACTCGCCATCGACATTTTTGGTCTAAGACATGCCGGTTTTCTCTTGATGTTTTCCCTCGCCATATAAGCAAGTGTTTAATGCGCACATAGACAGAAAGTCCATTTGTGCACAGCCGGGGATCGAACCTACAACCTCAGGAATAGGAGCACGCTGATCCAACTAGACCAACACTTTTTAAATATGTAGTAGCAAATTTTAATACTGCGAATAAACAATATGCACCCTTATCTCAATGAATATTAATGGTTCTAAAGTGTTATTAAAGCGAGTACAAGAACTAATGGCGGACGATGGCATGACGTCACATCCTATCCGCAAATTGTCTCAACCGATCGCTTGAAGGAAATTGCATTATTATACATTAAACTTGAACACTGCATGCTCATACATATTTAAAGTTATTCATATTGAATCAAATATATCTCTTAGTTATAACGTTAAACTATAGGTTGTTTAACGTGCTGAGAAAGTAGTCAAGTTATTTTACATAAATAATTTTGAACCCAACGATCGCGCCTAAGCAATGTTTTAAATTGAAATTTGTTTAGTGTTGTGCTAATAACTGTTGGTTATAAGAACAATGCCTTGAAAATGGTTATATGCATATGACATTTCATTTCATTTTAGCATTCTTAGCAAGCTTTATTTTTTTTTTATAGAACAGGGGGCAAACAGGCAAGAGGCTCACCCGATGTTAAGAGACTTACACTCTAGGGTTATCGGCTATCCAGGAACATTAATTCGAATTTCGAATCATGATTGATCACAGAATAATCAATTCATCCGCACATAATATGTCAATGCAACAATCCGATATATTCGAAAATAGTCAAGATTTAAGAAATTATGAATTATGTCAGTCACGTTGTGGGCAATTTATGTGGAAGAAGATCCTACTCTTCCTTCAACCTAAAGAAAAAATCTTAGACCAGCATTACCACTGACCGATCGAAGGACCCCGTGGCCATGGTCAAGTAACGTCCGTTTCAGAGTAACGTTACCACAGTAATTGAAGTCTCAAATTGCAGTTTGTCAGCTACAGTAGTAAAACTAAAAACTTTAACTGTTGCACTATATAAACTGATTTAATAATACAACATACAAGTTAAATATCTAAGAAAATTATATACCTTTAACTTGTGATGTGACTTCTTTAAATTGGATGGTGCTAAATATCACACAAGGAAAAAGACAATTAACAAATTCCTATACTTGGCAGTGTGATGCGGAAACGCGCCATCTGTCGAAAGCGGCCGTGCGAAAGTCAACATGACATCTGACATTTAGTCAAATTGAAAATAACGTTAGCATGCTTTGAAAAATAAGTAAACTAACGACTAGGCCAAACTTTTACATCAAATGATAATAAGTAACACATATATTCCATCAAGCCATATCGATTATAGCAAACGAGTAAATAAATTATATTTTTAAAAAATAAAAAAGAAGAACATTTTATTGTACTAAGCTTCGCTTAACGCTTCTTTAAAACTTTCTACATATTGATTACCTATCTTTGAAATAAATATTTTTTTGGAGGTTTCGAGTATAGCTCACTATATAGAATCTGTATTTTATTTTTACATTTATAATCTGTGCCATATTTATTTTGTCTATAGATAATAAAAATGTGTCCGAAAATTATGATTCGAAATTCAAAAAAGCATTTCATTTGCTGTGTCCATTTCTATTCGTTAACGTCAATATAGGTGGTTTCCAATATTCATCGAATGCTTTTAATATTGAAGGGCACTCGAGTCCGCTTCATCAATAGAGCTTTTGCACCAAGTTTTTCGTTTACTTCCTTTTATCGTCCATTTTATAGCTAACATGTTATCAATTTCAGTTTTCATGAAGCGATATTGCGATATTGGAGGGCTGTTTACTTTTATCGAATCCAATAAAACTATTTATATCTTATCAATTCGCAACCAAGTTAAGCTCAAGTAGGCTTTTTTTTTTAAACGTTTACGTTAAAGGTATCTTGTAATTTGAATTAATAAAAGAAAAATATAAACCTCAGATCTAAGATATGGAAAAAAAATATATTTTTAAACAGACTCATTTAACAAAATGGTTTCCATAACACTATTCGTTATCAATTGAAACATGATTCAATATTCCTGGTTTATTGAAAGAATCATCGAAAGTAGGTTATCGATAGGGGGCGTATTGCCAGAAGCGGTCAAGTATTAATTTGTATCATTTTACAGATAAAAAATCGCCCGTGAATTAATTCGAAGAATTGTAAATTTAAATCCGTTGAATCGTTTTGAAGGATTGATTTAAAAAAGGCTATTTAAAAAATTGGCACTTTTTGAACCAGTCCTATGTTTTTAACAATTTTATTTTCTTCAAATTAGCGAAGCAGTACTGTAACCGAGGAATGTAAGGCGAAACGTTGGTCCGTTGGGTTGTGATTGGTCAACAGAATTCTACTCTGTGACGCGACACGATACGTCATGCCGTTTGACCAATCACACTCAAACAAATAAAACATTTATTGAACAGGGTCAGAAGTATGGAAACACTAATCAAACGATATGTTTCTCGTTTTACACCACCCAGATTTATTACCAGTTCCATACCTAGTTTGTCTTTTGATTTAGATAATCTCTGACTTATTAAGAATTTTTTGTACGGTTTTTACATCACCATACACCTATAACAAAAAAATCAGTGGCGCTACAACCTCTTAAGGTTGGTTGGCCTCAGATTTCTGAATCATGTTTCATGATGATTTTTAAATTTAATAGGCAAGTAGGTGATCAGCCTCCAGTGCCTGACACACGCCGTCGACTTTTTGGGTCTAAGACATGTCGGTTTCCTCACGATGTTTTCCTTCACCGTTCGAGCAAATGTTAAATGCGCACATAGAAAGAAAGTCCATTGGTGCACAGCCGGGGATCGAACCTACGACCTCAGGTATGAGAGTCGCACGCTGAAGCCACTAGGCCAACACTGCACACCTATAACTAGGTTAGTCTTAAAAGCAATAGTTAGGTTGGATTTCATTGAAAGTGTATTGGAAAGATATTACTTTATAACACTATGAGATTGGTGAATTACAAAAATCAATTCGAAGGCAAAAAACACAAAGCCTTCCTTACTCCTGTCAAATAATAAATGTGCTCCAAATTTATCTGTTTTATTTTTAATTATGTTTTTGACTAAACTTATACATAGAGCCAATCACAATCTATTTCGTATATATACTAACCAGTGTCAGAGACTTTGGCTTAGTCCTATATCATGTCAATGTTGCCGTATTGTCGAGGTTCCTTCGGACCAGAAGCTCTACTAACCACAGTTTCGAGCTCTAAATCAATTAAATTCGCATTCTGGTACAGCGCTCAATCGAGCGTGGTTCGAAATTGCACGAATGTCAATCGAATAATTTTTCAACAAACATAAATCAACAGCTATAGACTAGTAAATACAGATTTACAAATGATAAAATTACGATTAGTTTAATTTACGATTTCGTTATTTTTCAATTGAAATAAAATCACAAAATCGCAGCGAAAACAAATACAAAGTTGGATGAGGTCTGATTCGTATTGTAACGCGAACAACCATTTTAATTCGAAAAAGTATTAAACTTGTCTTTCGGTCAGTGTATTCTCTAAACAAAGCTGACCTATGTCGTTAATCAAGAGCTGAGAGGACGCTGTAAAAACAAGCTTTTCATTAATCAAGTCAAAACACACTATGTCGCCAAGTGCCCACATACATTGTTAACTGGTTGGATCTCTATACAATGTTTTCGCAGAAGTTTTTGCGTCGTTGTAGGGTGTATTAGATCCCTTTTTATGAAACTGTAAGTATATAAAGCTTTTTATAAATTTGACGAATACTTAAATGATCTAATCCTTGGGATTGATTTTCACCAGTTCAAACCATTTGTATGACTCAAAACTTAGCGATTATAAAGAGTGGCGGAAAGTTTCTTGCCAGTTCTTCTTGCCCGCTTTACGCCCTTGACTTGCAAACTGGTAGTAAATGTATATTTACAATTAATTTAACTTTTTTTGACGTTTATAAGTGTAATGGTTTACTTATATGAATGAAGATATTTTGAGTTGGAGTTTATACTTTAATTAATATTGGAGACGTTATTGGCTGAACGTGCTACTCGGGAATTGACAATTAAGTTATTAAACTAATTTGTACTTGCTGATTTAAAGTGAAAATTATTTTAATGTAACATGTATGCACATTTAATGGATACGATGTATAACATTTTTATACTTTGAAGTTTAAGGGGCAGTGAACAATAACAGCTGAATTTTATAGAGTTAGACCACATAGCCATTGGCTAAATATTGAGTCACGGCTCAAATTCACGGGACCGTGATGCGCGTTTAGGGTATTCGACCGTGCGAACCGAACGTCACGCTGATACGTCAAAATTCGAATTCGATATTTGAAAGTTCAGACACTGATAACTTCGAATATACTTTTTTCAGCTCAAATATTTTAACGAATATAAGTCTAAACAGAGTATAGTATTGTCTTTGATTAACATAACTTTTATTCATTTAATAAAACACTATTTTGACCGGATTGAAGTTTACAGTTTACAGCGTGCGTGGTCACGGTGACCGTGACCACGCACGCTGTAAAGCACGCGAAACGTGGGATAAATTTAAAATTATGTTAAATAGTTGTAAATTTATAATAATACATAACTTCAATCCGGTCAAAATAGTGTTTTATTAAACTAAACAGAGTACTTTAATTTTTAATATAATAAAGTAAAGGTATGAAAAACATGAATTTACTGTGCAATTGCACCACGAAAATAACAGTTCCGTAACTTTAACTCATTTACATTTTCCAAACGCTTTCAAAATAAAGTTATGTTAAAAATACCAAGTTAAAGTGCTCGCGGCTCTAGGGAACGTAATCTCAAGCCTTCGGGACACATCTGTACTTCAAGTGATATTTTTCATCATTATAGCAAGTATCGTACGCGGCTCGTATGCTCGGAGAGAATAAATTTCATAAAATTTATATTGCATCATTCGAACTTGAAACTTTTTCCAGCAAGCTTTCGTGCGTATTACTTACTTAAATTAAGTATTTACGCAATAATCTCTTCCTTTCTTTTTCGATAAAGTTTGAAAGCATTTTAAAATTTAAATCGGGGTTGATTCTTCTTTAGTGAAATATTTCTTAAAAAAAGGAGTTAAAAAAACCAATGTTTTTCTTAATCTATTTTCCGTCTGTGATTTTTGGGATACATAAGTTTGATTGTGGTAAAGACATATTATTTTACCTGGACAAACAATTATTGTCTTCACGTTCTTGTATTAATGGTATCCATTAAATTCAAATCACAAATATATTTTATTGCAAAAATACAGATTGAATAGAAAGCTGTTTTTATTTAGGGTTAACATCAAAAGCGCTTTAATATTGTCAAAAGCTTGGTCCTAAAAGCCTTCCTCACGAATAAATTGACTCAGGTCTTTGACAATTCTTTATTGAAAAAAGAAATCGCATTGAATACATGTCATTCACAAAAGCTTGGTATACGAATATGATTAGAATAGATTTTCTTTACGTGGGAGACATTTGTGTGAGGCGTAAATCAAAGAATATTTCGCATTTTCTTGACGCTTTGAGGCCATACAAACTGTTGAACAAGGTATAGGAATAATTAAATTATTGGATGTTTCGTGAGATTTTAAATTGCGTGTCCTTTTCCTTAATGTAACATAGTTATTAGTTGTATTAATAGTATTTTCAAGGAAAATATAAGTTTATATTAAAAAATATCACTAACTCGTCAACTTTATAAAATCTATGGGTTCCGGTTGATCCGATCATTTGACACCTCAATTATTGAAAATGGTCCACGGATTGTAAGGCTACTTTTCAACACACAAAATATGTGTCACTACAAAGTGGCTTGAGCATTAAAACATCTCTTTCGATGGCAATTCTCAATAGACATAAATCGCCTTGGTCAAGTCGGCCTAGACAACATTTTTTATTATATAAATTATTTGTACTATTTAATAATTTAAACCATAAATGCTATATACAGTTACTTTAGTTTTGCAAGGTTTCCTACGAATTAAATCGAATGATACTGCAACTTTAAAGCAATTAACAATCATCTCTTGGTCATTTAATGACTATTTCATTATCATCATTTACTTACAAAGCTCTCAAATTGTACAGCCATCATAAATCTATTTTTATAAATATGTATTCTTTATGCAAAGTATATATAATTTCCAAATTCAAATATATTAAACTTAAATTAAGAATCTCATTTACGAAGGCGCTTCTGTCTCTTAGAAATGTACCTGCAAAGGCTGTAATTTTTATTAGAATTTAGCGAGTAAATCTCTGTTAATTGCAGCGAGCTAATGAGTGGCGTGGCCTCGTAAATATCCGACCAACATTTAGTGCGCATTTCAAAGCATTGAAATGGCCCATCACAGCGTTATACATCAAACTGAAAGTGTATAGAAACGGCTGTTTAGAAAATATTTAAATGAAAATTTCAATAGAAAATATGCGGTACTAATAGATAATATTTCAACGAAAAATTTAGTAATACTTCGTGTAAGAGATTGCTTACTATTATTTTGTGTAGTTATACCTACTTTAGATAACCATACAAAAGAACATTAAACATTAACAAATATTCAATAGTGTAATTTAAATATTGATCAACCATTAAAAAAGTTTACACGCAAAAAGCAAAGCCTAATTTAAGTAATATTTAATTCCGATAACCATGATGTCTAAGAAATAGAATTAAAAAGTAATAATTATGATAATAAGTAGAAATTAATAGAACAGCGGGCAAACGGGCCCGAGGCTAACCTGATGTTAAGTAATACCGCCGCCCATGGACACTCTCAATTCTAGAGGGCTCGCGAGTGCGTTGCCGGCCTAAGAATTGGAAAATAGTGTATACAAGGAAATAAAGTTTTTAACTTATTTCAATTTATAGCAAACACCTAAAGTTTTTTAGTGGAATAGATCAGTTATCTGATGTGCAAAAATATTTGTTTCTCTATTAATTTTATTATGTTCAATACACTGTAATTAATTTTTCATAAATTTTTGTTTCAGGTTCGTCTGCATTGACACATACTCAGATATATATCTAGCACAGTGATGTTACAGGGCTGCCAACTTGTTCCTTAAAGCATCGATTCGGTAGCGAATCATAGCGGTCAATGTTTTATAACGGTTATTTGTTAAATTGATCGGTTTAACAAATAACCCACATAAAACGTAGAACACTACATTATATTTTGTTTGTTGAAAAAACTCTCTTGTGTTTAAAACTCTTGCGTTCTATATTACTTGTTAACCTGCCACTTAATTTTAGCATTTTTACTATCCAAATAATTAAAACTCCCAAGCGAAATTAGAGTATTATCACTAAATAAATTCAAAGCCCTCGTTAAACGGAAATTAATCAATAAAGCTTTTTAAAAATTTGACGAATACTTAAATGATCCTAATCCTTGGGATAGATTTGCTCCAGTTCAAACAATTTGTATGACAATACTTGGCGATTAAAAAGAGTGGCGGAAAGTTTCTTGCCAGTTCTTCTTACCCGCTCTACGCCCTTGACTTGCGAACTGGTAGTAAATGTAAATTTACAATTAATTTAACTTGACAATTCATAAGTGTACTTGTTTACCTAAGATATTTTGAGTTTGAGTTTGAATTTAAAAAAACTATGTTTTCTTGATTTAATATTTATTTAAGACAAAAATTTATTATTAATTGATTGCTCACAATATCTCTTGCATAAATTCAATGTAAAGAAATTCAGTTTTAGTAGATAAAAACATAGCACTAATCATTCACCTCCCTCGTGGTATTTACGTATGCAAATGACAACTAAAAAAATACACACGACCCAATGTCATATACATGATAAATCATATACCGCGAAGAAAAAGCTATTATTATTTCTTCGTAAACAATTTTTGTTTTACAATTTTAATTTTAATTGTTATTGTATAAATTAACCGACATTTAATTTATTGCAAATTATACCGACCGAGGCCAAATACTGCCACGATGAAGAAAACCAATTTAAAATTATCGAGCTTTGAGTCCAGCAGCGAAAATTTATTTTCCCAGCGCTCAATGTATGCAGTTGAGATAGCCAATTAATTCTGGAATATAATAAGCAAACATTGAGTGTTAATTGCTCGTTATAACAGTATTATTTTAGTTTAAACGACCGAAATGACCGTTCAGTGGTCACGATAACATTCTAGATGAGGATAATTATTAAGTTGATTGTCAATTTCTTTTATGAAGCTGTGTTGCTAGTAGCATGCGCATTGAGGGTGAATCCCGGCTGTAGCAATGACTCTTTATGTTAATACTAGTTCATACGGTGAAGGAAACCGGCCGAAGCATCAAAATATCGAATTGATTTAAGAAACACATACAATCTGAGGCTAAGCCCAAGTTTTCCGGTTTTTACGCGAACGTAATCACGCAAGGTGTTTATAAAACAAATGACGAATATAACTGTTTTTTACACACATCAGTCAGAATTTGTTTATGCTTAGAGTATTAATTAAAACGACACTTTCGATGGTTTCTGTTTGTACATTTTGAAACATTAACTATTCCAACATATTTAAAGATTTTAAAGATTACATCGTATTCCCATTATGATGTATCAAGAGCAAAGTTTATAAATTAGTATATTGTTAGCTTTTAATCGTGGTGGTGACAATCTATAATTCTATGACATATGTTTGTTGTTTTTTTCTTTATCCGTTTACTGTAATCTTTAATAAGGATTTAGTGTCGTCAAAAGTATTTATATCAATTTATTATTACTGCAACGCTATTCTTAATTTTGGGACATCGAACTACAAAGTACGCAATAATGTTTGTAATATTAAGTTCTAAATCTTAAAAGGTTCGTTTATCGAAGTAAAAGTAAAAAGCAATGGAATGTTATCCAAGTTAGGACCATTACTAAGTTTCAATTTGGGATAACTTTCAATTTGTGAATTACAAATGTATTTAAACTTTTTCAATAAGGAAGTTTAGTTGTTTTGTTAGGATTTTTTGCATATCCTTTTTCCAAGGCTGAATTCGGTTTAAATATGATTAAACCAGAGTCGTATACTAGTACTGTTTGAGACTTGGAACATTATTTTCGAATTGTATAGTCTATTAAGGCCCTATCCCAGCACGAATTGCTGTGTCAGTCTCAGAGTGGACTGCGGGGCGCAGTGTAGAGCTGGAGCACTGAGGCGCGCCAGCCCGTAATAACAATTAGTTATTAATAATAACATTAAAGTAAACTAATGCAATTTTATCATATTTTTTTTCTGAAATGGATGACTTGGCTTGCGATAAAATATATCGTGTAAATTCAAAATCATGTTCCTTATACATTTTCGTCATAAAATGAATTCAAAGTGTCAAAAATTGGCTATGTTTGGATTTTTTTTCTATCAAGCGAAGTTATTTAAATCGTGTATCGATCTTTCAAAATGGATACATAAACTACTCAACTCCACCATATATTTTTTCCATTCGCCTTACTTCAAGAAACGATGACGAAAACTTCCTCGCAAACACAATTTCACCGTACTAGACTATCTAAAGTTAGTAATTATTTTTTGGGAAAAGGGATACTCTTCTTTAATAAAATCCCAGAGGCTCTTTTATCTCTGCCTTTTAATAAATTTAAGAAATGTATAAAAGAAAAGCTGTGTAAAAAGGCTTACTATAAAGTTAACGATTATCTAGTTGATAAAAGGGCCTGGGGACTAGTGCTAGACTGGCTACTTCTAATTAATTTGCTATATTTGTTTTAAAATAAGTGTTGTTTGATGATTTGCTATTTTAAAAGAGTACCGAGAGTTTTTTACGCCGGCTTTTTCTCTCGGCCTACACCCTCTGTCTTCTTTGACGATGAGGGATGCCTACCGATTCACATTTAATGACGTGGAATAAGTGATACATGTATCTTATGTTCCATAATAAACATATTTTATTTTATTTTTTAACTGGAAAGAAATCATGTACTTTTTTGGAGTTTGGCGACCAGAGAGGTCTTTAATAGTAAATAGACGAAGGCTTTATAGATTAATGCTACGACAAAATTCATAAACCACAGAGAATAACTAATTCATATTATTTGTTTACAAAACATATATGAGCAAGAAATAACTAAAGCTTTGCACATCATTTAAGCATTCACGAATGCTTTTGATGTTACGCGTTGGCTTGTGCACCCTGAATATTATTGTATGTGAGACGAATATATTTATTTGCACAATGGTTGAATTCACAAGAATTGCATTATTTATAATTGGTTGGGTAAGGTTTTATGTTTTCTTGTTTTGTTTTCTATTGAGTTAGTATTAAGTTACTGTAAAAATAGGAAATAAAGAAATATATAAATGTTTCAAGCCTACCTATGTAGTGTAATTTATAACCGTTTCTTGACAGCCTGTTTGTTTTGACTGATTCATTAATGCAGAATCAAAACCACAATTGAAGGAAACTCATTATATAGTTTTTAAATTACCTATCCGATTATGTATCCTATAATAAGTGTATATGTTTGTATAATACAAAGCAGAAGAGGCGGGACGTTTGTTCGTTGAAAGCACTTTATTAGAAACTTATAAACGTGGCTAATCAATTAATTTTGTAAATAGTTTAACGTAAACAAACCTAAAAAATGGGAAAAATAAAATTCAAATGAAATATTTTAAAAAAAATTGTATGTGTATTCTCCGAAATAAATAAATGTCAAAAAAACAATGGATTCGAATTAAATAATATTTAAGTACATTTATCGATGAAGGAACAACGTGAGATTTGTTTTATTTAATATAGATGAAACCGTATATCTAGAGATTTATAACGAAGTTTAAAGTATGAAGTCCCACTAAGGCACACATTAGCCAAGTTAATAAAAATAAAAATAAATTGTGCGTGTACTAGGTGTACACACGTAAGAAGTGAAACTTCTTTATGATCTTATTTTTCGAAAAATGATCTACTATATGCAACTTTACAGAAATTCGTTAAATTAGATAAAGTTTAACAAAAGGCTTTTATTATCATAGACATGAATACAAATATTTCATTTTACCTTATTACTACGAAGATTATTATAGAATTTCATTAATTGTAATAGAATTATTACTATCATTGAAAAACGTGACGATTTGCTACAAAATTTCTCCCATACGTCGATAAAGAAGTTTCATTCCAACGCCGATAAAGAAGTTTGACTTCAAAAAGCAACATGGCGCGTAACCGAAACATGTGACGCGTAACGAAAAAATGTTACACTAAATTTTTTTCCAACCTCGATAAAGAAGTTTCACTTCAAAAAAGCACTTACAAGATTACGAATGCCTTTTATAAAAGCTTTATACGTGTTGGACTTTCTGAAATCACGAGTTATTTCGTATTAGATCTTTCTCATAAGGATAATGGATGCCTCAGGGCAACGACAGCGCATGTGCGAAGGTTATAAATACACATATATTATTAGCAGCAAAACCTCGTGCAACGTAATGCGCCGCTGTTTTGCATTACAATGTTTTGGCAAAACTATAGGCAAAGTGTTTGGGATAAAAAATAAATATTTTCACAACTAATAAGGGAGCGTTCAAGTATTACGTAACGATTTTTTTTTCCTTTTGTAAAACGTTACGATGCGGGGTGGGGATTAAATTACGCGTTATTGTTAATATTTTTTTCGACTTACACCACATAATAGTAACTAAAGAGTCACTAGGTCGGTAGGTAGTCCAAAAATTGCGTTACGTAATACTTGAAAGTCCCTAAATTGTTTTAGTATTCAACAGTTCAAAACAGACAATTTGATGAATGTTTTTGTTCATTTGTGTAAAATGTGTAAGAATAATATTTTACGCGCTTACTTTAAAAATAACATTTGTGTATATTTGGCGCGAAAATTGTTTAACGAGGTACGTTATAAGTGAATTTGGCAACCACATGATCCTTTACTCTTCAGTAGTATTTACGCAGTAGCGTATTGAGCACGTCAGTATCTGTCGTCGATATTATGATTTTGTGTTTATTTTATAAAACAAACGCGCTGTTACATATATTGTGTTTTTCTGTTTCAAATGTAATAATTATAAGAATCTACATATATAAAAATGTATCGATATTCGTGCAGCTGTTCTCTCGCTATAACTCGAGAATGACTGGACCGAATTGGCTAATTATGATCTTGAAATATTTGTGGAAGTTCAAGGAAGGTTAAAACGAAAAACGTAAATAATAAGTAAAGAATATTGAATTTTCCAGTAAAACTGTTCGTAGCTGCCAAATATTTGATGTCTCTTTAAAAATAAAAAAATTGTCACTTGGTTGTAATATATTGCACGCCTCGGCAGTGCTCTACATGTCAAAAAACCCAGTCTTTCGAAACTTGAATGACTTTTTTCTCACTAATTTAACACTTACAGGATAATATGAGTGCACTAAAATCGAGTTAAATAATCTATCAAGCACATATGGTATTTTTTATGAACAATTATTTTGTTTAACATAGAAAATAATAACATTAAAATCAATCATTCTTGGACGTCCGTCAGTCTGTGTTTATGGATTGGTCGAAAAATTTATCGTACCAGAATACTTTTTTCTTATTATATAAAGTTATACCCTGGGCTGATTCCTAGTTAATATTAGCGTTCTAAGTAGTGTCGTTTAATTATAATTTGTAAAAAACTAAAATACGACTGTGTATTTGTATATCTATATATACATTTATTTTAGTATATTTTTTTTTCTTCACCTTAGAGTTATGGTGCCACTATATATTTTTTTATTATATTATTGTTTTTTTTTCAATCATTCATTTTCATTTATTTTTTATTTTTATTTTTTTATTGTTATTAAAACTTGTTTTTGTTTTAGAATTTTTTTAAAATGTGAATGACCGCTATGAGGCGTGCACTTTTGGATATTCCAAACGTTTTTTTAGATGCCTTCAGATATATGGGTGTTAAGTTTTGACACAAATATATGTTTCATTTATTAAAAAAAAGTATGGCTCCCAATTGATTAACTGCAAATTTACTGATAACACACAAGGCCTCGTGTGTCTCTAACAGATCCATGAATTTTAATTTAGAACTTCTTTTCAGCGGAAGTGTTGACTCACGACAGACAGTTAACAAATTACAAAATAATAATATTGTGCTACCAGAATAACACTTGTGTGTTTGAAAAACAAATTATTCATTTTTGTATATATGAATAACAACAAGGGTTTTAGAATATAAAGTTTTTGCATCAAATATTATTTGAAAAATCTCGAGGTTTTCTACTTGGCATACTGTTCTGACAACTGACATATATTAAGCATTTTACAGGTTTAGATTTAGTGTAGGTGTTTTCTTCTTGATCTTTTGCGAGGCTGGTGCATATAAAGACTATAAAGTTGAATAACATACAATATAAAATACTATGACTAAACTAAAGTAACATACATTATATAATAAAACTAAAGCATAGTGGATGAGGATGTGTGAAGATTTTATTTTATTTCTAATTTAATAGGTATCGATGGATTACTAATTTTTTATTGCATCGTAATTGGGGATTATTGGAAGTTTAGTAACATTATACATTATATACTGTTAATGCACTATATGATAAAAAGTCTCGTAAAAATATGAGATAGACATTTCTACTGATAGCAAAGAAAGCAAAAAATAAAATCTAGCTGCATATATTCTCTGGATCGAAGCCACAATGTTTGGAGAAACTTCATCGTGTGCTTGATTTTTACGTTAGTATGTTTCATGTGCGAGCTTCGTTAGCTGTAAGCTAATTTTTGGTGTAAATCATAAGTTGGCCAGTTAGCTCAGAAGAAAAATCTGGTCCGGGTTACGTACGAACGTATAAGATTTGTTAATTTATATAGCATTAGTATTACATATATTTTTATCTGCAATTAACAAACAATAGTTTGTAACACATGCATTAATGGCAATGTGCACATTAGCACTTATCTGTATGCATTGTGTAATTGAACCATTATACACTAAGTTTATTATATCTTTTGATAGAATTTATATACGCACGTACACAAAATTAAGTATTGCCCACGGAAGATGCTACGGCATTGGACATAATTTAAAAGACGTAATAATAGTTATTTATGTTACACTTTAATGTAAGAGAATAATAATAAATATTTATTTATTTAATTTTTCAAATGTAAACTGAACTTAATGACTCCTTTTCCAGTCTTTGATTATTTAATTGTAATTAATTATTTGTATAAACTATTTTAATAATGCCAAAGAGGTATAACTTTTTACGCGTACATAGTACACCGCGTTTTTTTAGATACGTAAAATTTATCATGTTGTAATGTGCAACGGTTTGAATTGTAAGAAATCAATTTGTTCAATAAACATTACTTTCTGTGGCTTATCAATAGTTACATCAAGAAAAAATATAATTTCACACATACTTTGTCTTATATTTGTAAAATTGTGACTTTTAGTTTCAGCAATCCAAACATTTGTTAAAAGACCGGAAAGTACCTACTCAGAATCTAGAATGTACTAGGTGCCTTATAAATCTCATCCGTATGGAAAAATGCACATGCATTATGCAATGCAAGTCTATTTCAGGATCTCCTACAAAGTCACTTTCAAAGCGGGTTATGAATGTTGCGACTATTGTGAAAAACAGTAACAGAACGGATAAATTTTATTAAAAAAAAACTTAGATTTCGTTATCAGTTTTGTGATCATTTACTTTTTCAAATAGGTAAGTAGATGATGTGCTTTCTGTGCCTGACACAAGCCTTTTTGGGTCTAAGGCAAGCCGGTTTCTTCACAATGTTCATGTTAACCGTACGAGCGATATTTAAGTGCGCACCATGAATCTACGACCAAAGGGATGAGAACCACACGCTGAAGCTACTAGCCACTGGTGCTGTTTTATAACAATATAAGTAAATTTTGAAAAATAATATAGAAAAATAATGACAGATTAGACTATTTCAGACTTTCAGTTTCGATTTACGAATATAGATAAAAATAACGACATTTTCTTAGGTCGTAATTTTATAAACAAAACAGCATCAATATAATTTGATTCCCGCAAGGCCACAGCAATATTCACTTTACATCTAATGATATAAGATAGGAATTACAACATTTGACCCTAATGACTAAAGTAGTCTTATAATATTTATATCAACATTTATTATACACTTAATAATATAAATTTCTTTCGTACGTTTAAATGTTATAGATATGATGTTGAGTTATTGAAGTGATTTTATATCAATCGAGGAAATCAGCGTCGAAGCTCGTAATTGAACAATTAAAGAATAGACACGAGTCTTAAATAGCATCCACGTCATCTTCCCAATGTTCGTGTAATTCAATACCTTTGATAGTTGAGATGCGATAAAGTTTAAAAAAGTTCAAGGACGCGTTCTTTTTTACACTTATAACCAGTATGTACTTACAAAATAAAAATAAATCAGTGGCGCTACAACCTCTTTAGGTCTTGGCCTCAGATTTCTGAATCTGTTTCATGATAATTTTTAAATCTAATGGGCAAGTAGGTGATCAGCCTCCAGTGCCTGACACACGCCGTTTTGGGTCCTGCACCGTCCGAGCAATTGTTAAATGCGCACATTGAAAGAAAGTCCATTGGTGCACAGCCGGGGATCGAACCTACGACCTCAGAGTTACGAATCGCTCGCATAACCAAACCTCTGTCTTAAATTGCTATTATTTGAATGACATAAATTTTATGTTCCAATTTTAAAAATAGCTTCTCTTCGCTCACACATTTAAATGTTCAACTGAGTTTGTTACGTTCTTTACCCATAGGCCTGGTTTTAAATCAAAATCGTCATGATTAGTAAATTAGCTTTATAGAAAGCGGCTGTCAAGATTTTATTGAAGTCATGTCAGCAACTTAGGGGGCATCCGATATCATGGAAATGGTCCAATGCGTAATTAGTATATACATATTATTTTAGATACAGAACTAATTAAATTGTATCTTAGAATAGAACGGGCATTTTAATTAGAATGTTTTCTCACCTTTATTTTTTTTCAAGGTTACCCAAGAGCGAGCTTGAGCAAAATACTACACAGCTATTTAATATATGAAGTCTATATTATAAAGACGTAAGAATTTGATTGTTTGTTTTCAGGGGATAGGATCCAAGATATCTAAACCAATTTAGGTATAAATAATTTTTAACCAATAGAATTCTACATTTAGTACCTGATGCACTTAGGCTATAGAATACTTCCAAAAAGTTAGGAATCCGTATGAAAGCTTTGATAGTGTGGGTTTACAGGGTGTGAAAAAAAAAGGGTGTGTGTACTTATGTACGCGCGTAAGAAGTTATACTTCTTTGGCATTTTTAAAAATAGTTTTTGATTGCATGCAAATAATTAGTTAATCACTTCTGATTATAATAACATACAAAATAACACATATAAAATTCGCACTTGTATAATGAAAACAAAATGAAAACACGTGTTTTAAATGTAGAAACTCAAAGCATGTGGATAAATATTATATTGTAAATATAAATACACAGTGAACAGAGGTGGCGTGCGTGCCAAAATGCGCCACTAACTTCATTCTGTTAATTTTGTGTCACTTTTGTTGTCTTGTTGTCACAATTTCACTCTCATCAATTTTTCATAACGCGCCTAAAGAAGTATAACTTCAAAAATACCAATAAAAATGCCTATAACGCGTATGCCGCGGAAACTATCGATAATAGAGCAAAGCGATATACATCAATATTTACAAAAAAGCCATAGCCATAGTACCATATGTTTAACATATTGAATAAAATAAATATCCAGCCGTGCGAAGTTGGGACCGAATGCTAGGACTTAGGAGGTTTATAAATCCCTATTGCGTAAACCTGGTTTATTAGTTTAGAGTAATTCGTAATACTCTACGCATTTAGTGCTATAAATACACCCTACTACCTCCACACGTCAGAAGTCAAATTAAATATTTCTGATTGCGCTTCGCTGCAAGATTGTCACGAATCGCAAGTAATATCGTTCAGAGAAACGTGCGAACGTATAATTATTGTAATAGAACGCTACACGTGTAATGTCACGTGTAGAAGAATGTGGTAGAGACCCCGAAAGCCTTTGATTGCGTTTGTATATGATGGATAGGCTTACACAGCGGGTCTAACAATAACACTAAAACCATTTTTTTATAAATAAGGTTCATAAAGTTTTTAGCACAAAAAATTATTAAAATGGATTTTAAGGTTGCCTACTAAGACACCATACTAATATGTCTTTTTTGTAATAGGCCCGGCCCAATCCCGCTGTGAATGTCAAGAAAGTTAGTAAAGCGAAAGAGGTAGGTATATCAGGACAGTAGCAAGTGGAGATTTGTAGTCTCTACCTTCCCTTCGAGAAATAGTCGTGAAAAATGAAATAAGTAGATAAATAAAATTATTCGGACTTAGAAAGAAATTAGTTCAGATATATTGAAAATTTCACACCTAAATACATGGTATAATATAATAAAAAAAAAAAACTTTTTTTTTTGTATTCGCTAGCCCTCTGGCATTAGTGTTTCTTTCTCACATTTAAGTTTTTTTAAAAAAAAAAAATTTTTAATCTAAAACAAAAGCATTGCGAAGCTGTCACACAAAAGGAGCCGCCAAAAGCCTTAGAAAAAACGTTAAAACAAATTGGGCAATAAATAAAAGTCCCCAAAGCGTTATTTCTGGATACTCCAGTCCAAATAACTGCCTAGCTAAAGGATAATGGGCCATATCTCATACGCTTATTGCTCTGCTTATCCTCCTGTCTCAACTATTTGCGCTCTCAAGCTAAATAGCCTATTTACGCAATGCCATTTTATATTGATCAGTGTCAATAGATATTTTTCTATACGTTCAATTAAAACTTGATAATAAGGAAAACATCGGGAGGCAATCAGCACGTCTAAGGACCATCAATTCATGCCGTCATGCACAGAAGTTTTTGTAGATACGGATGGATTCCTGACGCAATAATGAAAACGAATTTTTTATCGAAATATGATATCTTTATTACAAATTAAGTGAGTAAGACACAATCTATTAAAGTAATTGTTATACTTTTTATAGTTTTAGCGGCAATATTGTTTTTTTGTATTTTAGTAATCATCTTATAATATTGCAGACTAAATGGTCTCTGAATTTGCATTATTTTTGCGACAGGTGGCCGTTAACGATGGTAAATATAAAAGAAAGACTTCGCAGATAATAATTCCAAATTTCAGGCTCTATATTATTGTAAACGTAAATAAAGCAGATATTGTGTTCTAGATTTCACTGACCGCAATTTAAATTATTGAATTCAGCATTTACTTACAATTTTTATAACTAACAACGTGGCCCGACTTCGTACATAATTTCAAAACCTTAGTAATCTTTTCAAGTCTCACTGAAGGTATCTTGGCCGAATTATGAGTACGTGCTTGCGTAGTTGAAAAAAAAAAAACCTAACAATGCGCGTGTAATGACCGTAGCCAAGTTATTTGGCCGGGATTTAAACGGTAACTCTACGAAGATACAACACAGGTACAGGTAGGTATTACCTGCTAAACACATTCAGCTACAACAACCCCCTTTAATTCCTTACTATAAAATACATATTGATTGAGTGCGTTTCTGGTCTTTGAGGTAGGATACTCTTTCTTTAAACAATTGGAGCTTGTATCTCCCCACCGGAAGTCGATTCCACAGTCCGCTAGTTCGCAAAAGAAAGTTAAAATCTTGTATGATTTACTGTATTATATCAGTTAGTTTTTGTTCTTGCGAACAAATTTACAGTTTAAATCGTTGATGTAACGTATAAACCTATTTATATTGTATAAATATTGTCAAGTGATCGGCGTATTTTTGCTGATGTCACACTTTCTAGACCTTGACTGAGCTGACCAACTTTAAATATGGGTCGCTAAATTCTATTTTTAGCTCGTTTTACAAGATATAATAAATTTTTGTCTTTACAAAATTCTCACCTACTTGCTAAAAATATGCACTGAAACCTATACATAAATAACTTTGCTTTTCAAGGCCATAAGAGAATTAAAATAAATGTCATAGTAGCAACGTGGGCTGGGAAGTATTGTTTATTTATGACTCAAGTGTTCGGCTAATGTTGATTTATATTGCGCATGAACTTTACAATTAAAATCTTATACACAATACTTAAACTATAATCACCTACGAACACAGATTGAAACTTCTGAATAGACTTAATATCAAATATAGTAAAAGCTCTTTTATGCAAAATATAAAATATCGAGATATTTTTTTACTGCAATTCTACGCAGGCAGGTAGAAATAAATAGTAATAATAATTATAATAATAACAAAAATAATAATTTAACATAATATGTCACCATGATTGTATTCGATACTTACTCCACAAATAACTATATTAAAGTGTTTTTAAAAATAGAACTTTTCAGCTTCTAAATTTGAATCTCTTTTAAATTTTTGTATGCAAGTATTTTTATAACATCAAACGTTTGAGGCGGTAAAACCTGCGGCAATATTTAAAGGTAAATAATTCTAAAGAAAATTATTTTCCAATACAAACTCGATCGACAGCTGGCACCATTCATAAATCAAGCGTAATAATTTTATAATAACGTAAATCGTTTTAGGAATTTTATGATAAATGTTGACTATTAATTTTGTTACAGGTCAATAACGCGACTCATAAAATTACTTTAGCGTGACAAATGAGGCGTAGTGACGAGCGAATTTGGATTTATTACGTTTAAAAGTAGGGTTGTCAACATTTGAGTTTAAGCAAAGTTAACGAAAGGGACCTTACTAAGATAATATGAATTCTGTCATAACCCTTTTGTGATAAATAAAGTTTTTATTATTACATATAATTAATCGTTTATGTATTAATTACACGACGTTCCTCGCTCAACGAATAAGTATCGCAATACAGCGAGGAAGTGCTGCCAGCGTTATAGGTACACTGCCACATTGACCAAACTTTTTATGTTTAAATTATCTTTTTATTATTTTTATTTATTGTTATGGTTACTTCAGATTACACGAATTTCTTATTTCCAAGCGTATCTATGGTTTGAATAAACTGTGAGCTTTGTTACCGACTCCAAAAGAGGAGGAATTGGATGATACAAATTGGATCCATTTAGACTTAGCACACTAAATGTGCTTAATTTCGTTAAGAACCATTCCAAGTTTTACCAAAACGTAGGTTTTAAACGCATTTCTCGATACATGTACATAACATAATTTTAGTGTCAGTTGTTATTTCAAGTAGTTTTTTTTACTTTCATTTTGGTTTCCTGGTGCAAGAATAAAATTGTTTCCTATTTAAACAAAATTGAGATCTCTTAATCACTAAATGAGAGGTCATCGAGGAGAATACGAAATTCCACCCGCATCAACTCGACGTCTGTTGTTCATGCTGAGCGTTATTTAAACCAGTTGAAGTATTTCCGAAGCGATTTGAGTTAGGGTTCGTACAGAAAAGAGCGTAAAATTTTTTAAAAGGCCGGCAACTCACTCGCGAGCCCTCTGGCATTGAAAGTGTCCTTTGGCGGTGGTATCACTTAAAATCAGGCGAGCGACTTGCCCGTGTGCAGGGATTCTATAAAAAAAACTTCTGTAACTTATTTGACTACGAATGCAATAGCTAATAAATTACATGTTTGATGATTTGAGAAAAAGCCAAGACTCCGCCCCGATAGGTTAGGAGATCATTTCTCCCATTTAACACATTCCTAAGGCTA
>CAJOBZ010000022.1:2992500-3127500 GCA_905332375.1 Pieris macdunnoughi | reverse complement strand
ATCTGTGGAGTCATAGATAACTGTTTTTCCTCACTTTATGGAACGATCGCATCTCAAACATTAATATAATTGATATGGTTTAATTTCATATTTCGAATAATTTATTGAATTAACGAAGTGCTCGAGGGTGCGGTTTATTACCTGGTTATTTATTGGGCTTCAACCTGTCACTGTCTTTTATTTTCAACACTCTCGCAGTTGTTATTCGAGGTTGTTTCTCACATAAATTAAGTGGTAATTATTGTACTGAATTCGAATATTTCAAAATATAATATAATAATTAGAGTCTATATATTCCTTATTGTACTGTTCACTTTTTAAATTATTTATTTTAGCGTTTCATTTATTTTTAATTAATGTTATGGTACCTTTTAACGATTGTGTGTTGCCTTTAAAGATTAAGATGAAAATAAATTGCCGGATATAATAATATTTTTTTTATCAATTTTAATTAACAAAAAAATATATTTACGTAATCAATTAAGTTATTCCTAAATTTTAGTCTAGAAACAGGAAATTATTAAGAGATATTATTAATAACGACTTATTTAATTAAATCTAGCTTCAAAAAAGCTTTGGTTTGGTAAATTGCGGATTTGATAAAGAAAAAGTTTTGAAAAGTTTATTTATAAATTAAATTTTAGAATCCATTGAACATTTATGAAAATTTGGTCATATTCTGTTACTTCCATTATAAATCGACTTCGATTTCAACTTCAAAAAAATTTAAATCTTCAACCCTATAAAAATAGTACTTATATTTTACAAAAATATTGAATTGTAATATCTTAACAGGACAGTTAACAGATCGTTGTTGCAAGAGCACCAGCTTTGCGGTAGGCCTGTGTACATTTCATTCCACTGTGTAGGCAGTTAGAAGGCCATTGCAAAGGTAATCGACCCCAACTACGTTCTGGTAGATACAGAATTAAATTTAAGATCAACGACTTGAGAAGATGACATATTACACGCCTTAGTATCGAATCTTAAATCTCTGTTCTGAATATTAAAATTAAAATTTGACTTGCTAAAGGGCCATTGCGGCGCTATCTTACTTTGGATTCTACAAAGGCATTATATTTACTTTGCACAAAATTCATCAGGTGATCAACCTTCTGTGCCTGACATATATTACATCGATTTTTGGGTACAAAGCCGGTTTCCTTACGATGTTAACGACTTTATTGAGCGGGCAAGTAAATTAGTAATTAATTACGCGCACAGTAGGGAAACTGGTGCTGAGTCTGTTCGACTACATCTTCAATGATAATGTAAAGAATGTTAATCTTAATTAGTCAACTTTTGCGTGGAGTCAACCGATGCACAGTTTTGATAATACAGATAGGAAAAACGATTTACCAAGTAGCTTTTATTTGATAGAATAGATAAGCACAATTCTTAAAAGTTTTTGCCTCTAACAATGAGTTGAGAATAAAGTATTATTACGTCATTTTTTGTATAAAATTTTTAGTTTTTTGCATAGCATATGGCATTCAAGTTAAATCTTATCAGTAATTGTATATTTTATTCTAAGAATATAACTTCATTACTAGATTATATTAGAATTATATTTTTCTAATAAAGTTTATTATACTGTACGGATATTACCCTGACGTATGGAATGACACACCATACACCATGTTAACTATATTTTTAATTTTAAACGATTTATGATTTTGACACTTTTATGACGATAATCAATACTATTGAATCTTCGACATGGATTATTTTTTTGAATAGAGTCCGGCTGTTATCCTGAAGAGCCTTGACAGTACAGCACCTGTTATGGCGAGCATATCTCTTCCATACTGGCATAATTTTAACAAATATAAATAAAAACAAAACAAAAATAATTAAAAAAAAAAAATGATTAACCTAAACAATTTAGATATTAAAGTTTCTTTTGTTTTTAATTATAATTTAAATGTTATACTTGCGGACACCAAACTCAATATGAGTAGGTGTAGCTGATGTTCATGTATCCAACGGAAACGCATAAGATAATCTAGTTACTGATAAGACTGATTCATTATTTACAAGTGGCCCTTGAACAGGTTGAGTAATCGAATGATTATTTGCATTTGTAAAAACGTTACATGTTAATGCAGCTCCATAAACTCAATATTTGCAGTAAGACAAGATAATCCACAAAACTAACATTCGATTAAAGACATATAAACCTATAGGAGTAGTCTTATCTTTGTCAGACTGGCGTTACTGGAATTGTACAAATATCTTCTTAATATATATAAATTACGTGTCACGTTGTTTGTCCGCGATGGACTTCTAAACTACCGAACCGATAGCATTCAAATTTGCAAACCGTGTGTAGTTTGATCCAACTTAAAAGATAGGATAGGTTACATCTCAATTTATACCCGCAATATCATTTTATTGCAAAATATTTGTTTATTATTTGATAGTCACAATTCTAACAGATGGTGCTGTGTTGAAAGTACCAACGTTTCACATAAGCTACAATTTAATGGCATAACCACCAAAAAGCATGGTGGTCCCCATGACTGTTGTTCTCCTACCGTTTCCCTTGAATAGTTTGCTACTATGTAATATAACAAAAACATTAACCACAGCAACGCTTGGCCGGTCTGCTAGTGTTTTTATATAATGAAAACTTGTGAAAATTCAAAATCATTTATTCATTTAGGTAACACAATGTACACTCATAGACGTCAATAAAGAAATACAAATTAAATGCATCTAATTTTACATTTACTGCGAGTTCTCAAATAAAGGGCGTAGAACGGACAAGAACTGGCAATAAACTCTCCGCCACTCTTTTTAATTGCCAAGTTTTGTTTTACAAAATGTTTGTAAGGAGCTGCAACCATTACACCATGTTCCACATGCCATCTTTAAGTGATCAGCTAAAATAATAAAACAAATATATTTAAACGAAACAATAAAAAACAAATATTTGTCCTTTATCAGCAGTAGGCATGAGCGAGGTGACCAGTACCCCCCAGTTTCGAATTCGATAAATGTCAAAAACGTATACATATATGTATTTACTTAGCGGTAAGTCTAGACTCCAAATGTCTTACACCAAAAATGATAATTAAAATACCAGTAATGGCATTGCTCTATTTAATTCATGAAGGACTTTAAAGCAGTTTTCTTTAATACATCGTCTTTTGTACATACTATGTTTTTCTTGTTGGAATTTTATTACTATTCTGTGCTAAACTTGACCTATACACTTATCAGTTCAGGTTCTTTTAATCAATGGAAGATATACTGTTTTCCAAATTACATTTGGGATTTTTTCGAGTCCGTATGTTAAAAGCGTTAATATTATAAATGAGTAAACTGTTTTATTTTGAAAATTCAAAGCGAATGTACTTTGTTTCATAGGTGTGATCGTGAATAACATGTTATTTTCCTGTTTACAAGCGAAGGATGGCGCGTGGGATTACTTGCTTATTTACTGTGCAGTTTTTGATACATTTAATACCAAAGCTTATTTTTTGTATTTTTCATAATTTCTTGTCAACATATAGAAATTTTTTGTAAGATATGTAGATATATTTTAAATTATACAATCCAATGTCTTTAATGTAAATAACTTTTGTATGGCTTTTTCGCGTGGATTGTCACGGGTCTGCGAATAAATCATGTTGGAAATTGCGAGGTAGTTGACGTTTCAATAATCAAATAATAAAAATATTCAAGATCCAATACTCGTTAAACTATGTAGATTATATCTGTAAGTGTGTGTGTGTGTGTAATATCATCAATGTGGCATGAGGCGGCACCTTTGTCTGTCAGCCTTTTGCAAAACACCGAGTTTCGTAACTACTCTTTCTAGTACGACAGTGTTAATTATTAATATCATAGCAAAAGAAAAGCCCTTTATACCAGTCATGTTTGGAAGACGATCTCTGTGTTGAAACTAGATTTACCACTAGATGTTCTTATCGTATATAAACAGATATAACTTTAGCTGTGTTTATTTTTATGTAATTATGTGTAGTAATAACGCATTTGCAATTTTATTGATCATTGTTTTGTTGTTTATAGGTAGCATTCCAACATAATGACGGTTATATGTGAATAATTGCCTCATACAACATTGTAGTCGATCAATTGTAGTCTTTTACGTTGTAAACATTGGCGTTTTGCCATAATTTATCTTAACAATCTTATAGATAAGTCCTTAGGTTTTATTACGCATTTGAAATGGGCTTGGAATTTACACAGGTGATATTAAATCGATTCGAAGAAATTATGGTTACAAAGATTACGACCGTTGTATGTCGTTTTCACGTATTTGCTTTTAAAATTTTACAAAATTATGAAATCCAAGTTCGGATGTGTCGAGTTCGCGCAACACGGGCGATTTGTGTAAAACTTCAGATTTCTCGTGAAATTATTAAATGTTTCATTCAAGTTCGCGTCATATTACGCTTTGATAAAATGCTGCAATGTTTGTATGTATGCTGTTGCATATCTAATAATATTACTTTCAGCAAAGGCTTTTTTATCTTAGAAGTAAATAAAATTCTTAGTACGATAACCATATTAAAACATAAGGGAATACCAACAGGCTCATAGTAAAGGTCATAGTCGAGACTTAGCGCCTCCCGTATTCCAAAAACGCCCAAGTATTGGATTTTACATTTGGCCTAAATTAGCGTTAAGTTTCGACTCTAACCTTACCCTTAAATTATATATATTAAAAAAAAATGCCATAACTGTCAAAACATATGTATTATGTATTGTAAATTATACTTTAAAGTAATGCATTGAAAGTAATAATAAATCATGGTATAAGTTCCTTTATGACTATAATAATCACGAAGTTTTGATCGAAGTAAAAGTGATGGCAATGTTCTAGAATGGATTGAGATTCATAAGCGATTATGAGAAAACTTAAATATAGGCAAATAGCAATCATATACGTAAGTCATTCATTATAAATGTTTACCATATCATATATCTACCTAGTATCTTTCTAGTTCGCTCCAGTTTCTAAGAATCTAAAACTCCCAAAGCAGCAGGAACTTTAGGCAAGGTTCCGAAGATACTGGCAGCGTTCCCCCTTTGAATAGCTAGACTAATTCTTTGTCCTAGGTAGCTGTGATGACGACTAACTTTAGCTATTACCTTAAAAATAATTACACCGAATGGGACAGACAAAATCATATTCGGAGCCTAGACCCCTGTATTTGAATGCTTTGGTTTTGTGATATTAAACTATAACTTTAGGTATCAGACATCCACATCACTGTAGTAAGTTACATAGTTTACTGTACGGTGATTTATACATTGTATGATGTTTTGCTAAGGAGGAATTTGGTAGGAGGAAAGAGAAATCAAGTAGGAAACGAGCTGTTATTACATTTCAAATAAAACAATTACACCTATATTCAAAAAGTATTAAAAATATTTTCGTATTCATTGCCAATGTACCGAAGATCGCTTATCGCGATCGTGAAACGTGCATAATAATTTGTAGGTAAGTTGCGGTAAACCACAAACAATATAGATATACGTTTATTCCAAAATATTTTGCCCGTAGTTTTGTTCCTAGTATCAAACAATCTATAATAGGTATACTTTTAAATACTAAAATCTTAACCCTTTGTTATGAAATAATTAAAAAAAATTGTTTTTCAACCTTCGATTAACTGTTTTTTATCCATATGGACTTACATTTTATAATTTTCTTCTAATATGTAGGCTCTATCATAAATCACTGATCACTTAACACATTATATTACACAAAACATCGTAAATTGACGCGAGAGAAAATAACATTACACACAACCTTTAACGACGGCGATTGCCGCGGTACTAAAATAAAGTACACTGTACAGTTAACAGTGCAGACTGCAGATTGAACGCTTGACTATGGTCTTTTCTACAGACTGCAGAATAATCCGTACTGCAGTCGCCACTACTTTCTTCTACTCTCTAGTTCTGTGTAGCTTCTTTAAGATTAAGAAGGAAATTGGGTATTTATGACATCAATAATTTAGCTTTGATTTCCGTAATACCACTCTTTAAAGTGACATTTGCAAAATATTGGATTTAATCCTACAAATATTATAAACGCGAAAGTTGCTAATTATGGATGGATGTTTTGTTACTCTTTCATGTAAAAACTACTGAATGGATTTTAATGAAACTTTACAATAGTATAGCTTATACAACATAATAACACATAGGCTACAATTTATAAAGATATTGTGTGAATTGTCCAAAATATCAAGTAAGTAGGAAAATATCTATCATCTGCGAGCTATTCTGGCGTGCGCTGCCAAAACAGCTAGAGTTACACATATCTAGTGTATGATGGAAATGTTTATCTTAAATAGTCCTACAAAATAGCCCGCCACAGTATATATCTGTCTTATGTTTAAGCCATTATAGCCAAAATAGTGAACCATGAGTACTATACCAATTAATAATTTATTTTAAATGCACATTTGGTAATAATAAATTGATTCCTAATTGAAAATATATACTTTTACCGCTTTTATTACTAAAAGTAGATAAAACATGTCATTCACGCTACATCGTTTGAACCAATATTATTTTAATACTGCGCAGACGAAGTCGCGGCCATCTGCTAGTAGTTCAATCATTTGTATTTTCTTTAAAGAAATAGACAAACAATAATAACTTTTATATTACCTCTAACTACATACAATCCTCAGTATTTCCAAAGCTGTCGAATATGTATGATGCGGAAACGATTAAGACCAAATTCCGCAGATTTGTTGATTGCTAGCAGAGCTACCCGAGCTCCACTGAAACAGCTGGTCATGCTTTCGAGACCTAAGTATTATAGGTTCAGGAACACACAGTCAAAGAAATGCAGAAAGCAGGCCCGGCCCGTCCAGTCTGTTCTACCTACAATTGGTGCAAAGTATATTTTCGATTGCTTTCTCTGTAGCTCAAGTGATTTATACTCCAATGTGTCTAGTAATAAAGCAAATTGGTACAAGAAGGGGAAATAGAAATAGTAATATTTACACCGGTTTTTATAAAAAACTAGCAGACCGGCCAAGCGTTTCTGTGGCTAAGGTCTTAGTTATATTACATAGTAGTAACCTATTCAAAGGAAACGGTAGGAGAACACCAGTCATGGAGACCACCATGCTTTTTTGGTGGTTATGCCATTAAATTGTAGCTTATTTGAACCGTCGGTACTTTCAAGTTTCAACACAGCGGAATCTGTTAGAATTGTGACTATCAAATAATAAACAAATATTTTGCAATAAAATAATATTGCGGGTATAAATTGAGATGTTAGGTATCCTATCTTTTAAGTTAGATCAAACTGCACGCGGTGTGCAGTTTGATGTGCGGTCCATAGCGGACAAACAACTAGTGTTGCCCAAAATCGGTCTTGGTCTTGTTCTTGCGTTCCCGCAAGACCAAGACCAATACCAAGACTGACCCCTGCAAGACTTGAGCAAGACAATACTTAAGCCTGCAAGAATCTTGCGTCTTGCAGTTAAGACAAACTGAGATTTGGGCGTTATTAAATCAAATACCTACTGTATTTGGTTTCAATCCCGATTTTGAGAAACGTTCCCCAGTATCAAAACCGTAGGTATCACATATCCTAACACTAAACTAAGGGCTGCAGTTGGCAACGTGCCGCTCGTCTGAAAGCACCCTGAAACGTATTGTATTGATTAGGTAGGTAAGTACTTATTATATTTCAACAATTTATTAAGTAGCGTGTTAATACTCACAAATCTGTTCCCACCATCCCATGTGATAAAATTTACCTAGAATAACTTTATAGCAAAGTTCATACCTTGTAGGTATCTACCTATAATAATATGTTATGCTTGTTTATGTCTAATGTGCAGATCTAATGTTAGTACTCGTAGGTTGGTATGTGCTTAAAATTATAGCTAACAAAATTATATAAACATCATGTAGGTTAAATTAAAACTAACAGCGAGTCGAGTAGGTCTAGTAACAGTTTCTACAGCACCCAATATTATGGTACAGACGCCAGCACATCAAGCTACTAATAAAAATAATCTATCAAATTTCTTCAACAGATTTTCAAGTTTATCGCTAAGGAATTAAGGTTCAAAGTTGATTGGGGAAATGTGACGTTCTGCGAATAAACTGTTGGTCGGTCGGTGTATTATATACCTACTTATTTGATAATTTACCGACAAAGACGCCGCGGTTTGCAACAAGTGTATCACAGCATTTGACACTGTTTGAGCGCCGCATTCGCCGACAAAGAGTACGGACAGAGGCACACAAATTTTTACCTATTTTGGTAGGGTTGGTTAGCCTTAAATGACCTTGAAGATGTCCCAGCAGTAGGAAGGTATAAATTGAATGCTCTGTGTTTCTTTTATTTAAATACATTCTCACACTGCCTGGCTTGAATTCGAACACTACAGCGTTAAAAGCTGTCGGGCGAGATGATAATTAATAACTAAGTAGGTATTGCATCTATTGAATTGCGAATATTTTGATTTCGAAATAATCATTGTTAATATCGGTAAATGATAGATAGTGAGTGATACTTAGGTACTAAAATGTGAGCAGCAAGATTGAAAAGTGTATATGTCATGTCAGTGCTTTCAATAAGTTTATTTTAAAAAAGCTCTCTAGTAAGATTTAGAGTTTACCATTCAATTACACACAACAAATTATTGAAAAACAAAAATTATGAAAAAGATATTTAGACTGAGTACTTAGGAAATAAGTAGAAAAAATATTCTATCGTGGATACCGAGTTATTAAAAAGTGGATAAACGTTGTGTTTACTTAATTTTATTTTTCTGTGCCAACATTGACATTGTGGGGTTGCCAACATTGACAACCCCACCAAAATAGGTAAAAATTTAGTCCGCTTCTAGACTTTGTGTTGCCGCCGTCGCTTTCATGTCAAAGGTCGCCGCCACTGCCCATGTTCTAAAGAATAAAATAAGTTTCCGGGTGCTATGAACGGACGCAAATAGATTATGTTGTTCTCGCAAGGAAGAATGTAGTCGTAAGGATAGGTAGATTTTATAAAAAAAATTGTAAGTAATAAAAATATACCTAGATTATATTATTATTACCTATTATACCTTTTTAAAGGACTTTGCACTGCAAAATTGGAAGTGGGTGATTTTAACAAACTTAAAACGTGGAAAAGCTCCAAATATAAGCGACGTCATATTTCTTTACGCATTTTGTTTTAAAATCACACACTTCCAAAAATCGAGATTTGCAGTGTCGGTTTATCAACTTCTATCGTACCTACTCTAGTAGCGACTATTGTCTTCAGAGATGATTTACTAAATAAATAAAAATAATCGTCGTGTAGGTACGACGATAATTTTTCTAAGGAATACAATTTTGTTGTAGTAGGTACCTACATCGTTTCTTACTTACACATACTTTAACGACAGTACCTACTTAGCAAAGCGTGCCAGTCACGAGTATGACAAATTGCCTAAAAAACCTACCTACGCACACTGTAATGAAATCTGCTAATCTCTCAATCTCTGCCTGTAGCCTGCCTGCTATTATTGGTTGATGAACATTGTACATTGGTGAATGCTCCAGGATAGCCCGCAAGCCCCCACAAATAGTAATAGGCTAATAGGTATTTGCAAGTCTCGCGAGACTTGCAAGACTCTTGCTGCAAGACCAAGACCAAGACCAAGACTGAGAGCGCAATACCAATACCAAGACCAAGACCAGGTGTATTGACGCAAGACAATACCAAGACTGGTCTAAGTCTCGTCTTGGTCTTGCATTTGGGCAACACTACAAACAACGTGACACGTAATTTATATATATTAAGAAGATAAGGTAAAATAACGATTTAGAAAAGTTTCTAATGTATTCATACTATTAGTTCATATACATGTTATAGTGTTATTAAGTTTTCCATATATCATTTTCCGGCTCCGCCGCTATAAATGCAGGGACGCAATTTTCTTTGCGACAGCTTAATGCTATTATCGCGGACACCGCACTGCTCCATTTCCCTTCAAATGTGTTACATTATTCTTATAAACCTTCATAAGCGTCAGAAATATAAAAGGATTATGCTGAAATCCTGGAAGTTACGAACAAAATAAAGAAAATCCAAAATAAGTACAGTTTTTCTGATACGAAATAGAAATACATATAACGGAATTGGATTATAAGAAGTCTTCTACATTGGCAGATCTATCTAACAATCTCAATAGTATGTTTTTAATATAAGAACGACGGCCAAAAGATACCTGAAGTCCAAGAACACAATTTCCCAATAGAGTAGAGACCCGCACCGTTTTCTCTGACGACTTACACGAAAAGTTTTATTTAATTATTCAGATTAATAGCCTATGATTTTGACACAAGCAAAGAACGCGGATTTGTATTTGTAAAAGAAAAATTGGTTCCCCTACAACCTCGCAAACTTTTTCTCTTTATATAATTTTAAAATCTTTTATTAGGTAAACCTCAAATGGAAGTAGATTCCACAGCTGGTTACATAGTATATAAACCATAATAAGTATTTAATTTAACGCTTTCCTCTTCACGATAAGGCAGAATCCAATTTTTCTCCAGTAATAAAGAAAATTGCGGAAAACATTGACGAGCTTTAGGAGATGATTAGATTCGCCATTTATGGTAACGAAAAACCATTATTAAATTATTAGTTTCCTCAAATGGATTTGGAATTATTAACTTTTTACTGTAGACAATTGGGAAAATGAGATTCGGAACTTTTTTAAGGTTCTTCCTTATATAGAGCGTGGGATGACGAGCTGAATTTAATTTACCTCATTTGATTTAATTTTATTTAAATCAAATATCTGTCTGCGAAAGCCCCAATAATGATGTTAGTTATTTCGACTACGTATTTGCGTGTTGTTCCCACGAGAACGTAAGTGCGTGCTCCTAGTTCACCATGCCTCCTGCGGATAGAGTTTTTAATTTATTTTATTATGATGAATTAACTATTGATTACTTAAAATGTCATGTGTAACATGGTGTAATGGTTGCAGCTCCTTATAAACGTTGTGTAAAACAAAGAACTTGGCGATTTAAAAGAGTGGCGGAGAGTTTATTGCCAGTTCTCGCCCTTGATTTGAGAACTGCAGTCAATGTAAGATTATATATATATATGAAATGCTTCTTCGTTCTAGGTATATGACTAAATGATATTGACTTTTGACTTTTTGAATGATGTAATTATATAAAAAACATTGTTACGTATTAGATTATATTGATGATAGACAAATGGGGGGGAAATGGTTTCTAATTAAACTCGGACAAATAAAAACGGACTTGAGGAAACTATTGCAGGAGCGTTGTGGAATTAACATAAATCTTATATCATCTGCAATATCACACAGCAGCTCACCTTTACAGACAACCATTTGATATATGTACATCTATAATATAAAAATGAATCGCAAAATGTGGTGGTAATCGCATAACTCAACAACGCCTGGACCAATTTGGCCAATTCTTTTTTTATAATATTCCTTGAAGTACGAGAATGGTTCTTACGGAGAGAAAAAATCTAAAAACAACACTTTTCTATATTCCCATACAAAATATTCGTAATAATACTTAAAAGTCAATTTGAACTTTAATACCATAACATAAAGTTCAAGTGTTAGTGGAGGGGTTCCGGGAAGGTAAATTTTTATTTTTTGACATAATGTATTTGTTGTCTTATCAACTTTCTTTTTTTACCTTACTAACTAGACCGGTGACCCGAATAGCAGAATAAGTATTAAAAAAAAAATGAAGAATCGACTGTTAGGCGGTACGATGTTCGCCAGGCCAGCTAGTATTCGTATGAAATTAATGACATCTATCTTTAAGGAGTCTATAGTCCAAATGTAATTTGTGTAAATAAAGTCTGCGTAAACATGTGAAGGTCGTCGTAACCTTAGAGCCTTGCCAACGCATTGCAGAAGTCTACATTTTATGATGTTTTAAGTAATAAGACAACTACAGCCAAGAACATTAGCGGACACTGTTTCATATACAATTAGGACCAAGCTTGATCACTATCACAACATATTACTGCTTAATATGTTGCTTGGAGACTGACATTATTTATCGTTTGTAGGTCATTGTTCTGAAAATAGAAAGTTATTTTTACATATTTTGTTACCTCCAACTGTCGTCAAATGAGAGACTTTTAACCGTCCCTAATTATCATTTAACGAGTAACATTGACTCTGTGAGACATTTCAATAATAAAGTCAAAGTATTTTGAGCTACTGTTTATAATTTTTTCTTCGTTCAGGCTTAACTGACCCTGGTATACTATTGCTCACGGACCTAGGTCAAGAAGCTTTTATCACTTATGAACTATTGTCTCTTTCCTTCGCGGTCTCTTTGGAGAGTAATATATGTGTTGAATTACTGTGTATTATTGTTCTGGACTATTCCAGGTTTAGACAACATCACAGGGGCTATTAATACATTATATTGGGCCAGTGTTGATCTCCTAATAATTGTAAGAAAATGTGTCAGTCATTATTTTAGAGTTGCAGAAACATTTCTGTAACAGAACCGACTCTATGGAACTTTGATTGATTAACTAATTGGCTAGTTTTGGTACTCTAACAAATCTCCATCTAATAATTATGACGTCATCTAATTATGAAACCCAACCCCAAATCTTTTCATATCCTTAGGGTGTCGTAAACTTTGAACTACTACTACCGGAGACCATTAATGACAAATCATTTCTATTGAAAACTCGTACCTTAAGTGATAATTAGTAATTAATATTATTATTTATTTTGGACAGAAAAACCTTCAGAAAAAACATGTACACTGTACAGGCCGTAGTAAAATATATTATAAATATGTGTATGTGTTTGTGCGTAAATAAGTGTGACTATTTACTTAATATTTTATTTAGCGACAGGAATGATGTATTCCTTTAGGCCTCTGTTTTATTATAATCTGTTTCGTAATGTTTTTGATGTAAAGTTTAAACTCAAACTCAAAATATCTTTATTCATGTAGGTAAACAAGTACACTTATGAACGTCAAAAAAGAAGTTAAATTAATTGTAAATTTACATTTACTACCAGTTCGCAAGTCAAGGGCGTAGAGCGGGCAAGAAGAACTGGCAAAAAACTTTCCGCCACACTTTTTAATCGGTAAGTTTTGAGTCATACAAATTGTTTACTTAATTGATATTACAAACTGTATCAACATTTGGGGTCGCCGACACCTGATCATAACAAGTTTATGGTAGTACGATCTTTGGTAGTACGAAAACTACAAAGGTAAGCCTAAGAAATTGCATAGCGTGATAATTATATTAAATTATTATTATGTAAGAATGAATGATGAAGAAGGTGTAACGAATTACAACTATACTGTATTAGTATGTGTGTGTTAAAAAATGTATACATAAATTTGTTTACGTGGTTCAGTATAAGCTGTGGCTTTAAAATAAAACAGACTGACACTAAGGAAGATTTGGCGCTATGTACATATGTATGACCCCGTACACCAAAAACTAATATTGCTATGCTATAGCTCATAGTAGGTACGTACGATTGTACGTTGTACGTACGTACGACGTACGTACATAGTAAGTCTCGTTTCTGAATCTCACACTACGATCATTATTAAAGACCATTACAGTTTTATATAAGCAATGCGACATTATATACACACTCAACAATATTAGCCTATGTAATAGAAGAAATACATTTTTTTAAACGAATTCATAAGTCTCACCGAAAGTTCGATTAAACTATTTTCTATTTTAGTTTCAAATAAATAGAATTTATGCGATTAAATATAGCAATGGCAAGTTCCATTGTGCGAACTTTCAATTATTTGTTGAATTTAAAAAGTTCCGTGCGCTAACCGCTTAAATTTTGAGTGATTTTAACTAGAATATAAAAGGAAATACAAGAATTACACAAGTCACGATTGATCAGGATAGTATATGGTTAAGAAATGTTTATGCAGAAGAGTATTAAAACATTTTAGGGAGGTAGCCAATCGTATGGAGTCGGGCAGCCTATTCCACAACTTAAGGCCCTATCTCAGCACGAATTGCTGTGTCAGTATCTCGGGATGGGCGAGGCGCAGTAGAGAGCAGTAATAACAATTAGTTATGTAAAACATTAAATTAATGTAATTGAAATGTATTACTTGGCTTATGATAAAATATTTCGTGTAAATTTCAAAATCATGTTCTGTATATACATTTTCGTCATAAAATGAATTCAAAATGTCAAAAATTGGCTGTTTGGATTTTTTTCTATCAAGCGAAGTTATTGGAGTTTACTCCTTTTTTTTTTTTTTTTTTTTTTTTGAAAGGGATCTCGCTGTTGGCCTTTAGGGCCTTGACAGCTCAGCTCGGGCTGTTTTGGCGAGCGTAGCTCGACCAGAATGAGCGTTTTTCCCGCGACTAGCGCAAGGGCGTCTCCTGTGAGACTCGAACCTCGGCTTGGGCCGTCACGGGGTGGTCAATCGCCTGAAGGGCAGGACGGAAACTCACTGGAGTGAGCGAAGTGCGAAATAAAGGTCCTCGCCTTCCCCGGTGAAGGCGGTTTTTAACCCTAATCTGTGTCTGAATACTTTGATTGTTATTATTTGCCGCGCGGGCGGCTTTTAATTTATTGTTTGCTACAGTAATTGGATCATCCGGATCCGTTAGTGTGTGTCGGGGCCTCCTATGACATTTTTTAGCCGGCGGGAAAGGATAATAGTTGATGCTTTTACGCACCAAAGGGTTGGGATGGTGTTTAGCCTTGTCGAAGTGGCGTGCGGACGCCAACTTCATCCATTGGGCTATGGTAGGGAGCTCCAGGTCGTGGTGGAGATCGACGTTTCTCACATAGAGGGGCGCCCCGGTCGCAACTCTCATGAATCGCATCTGAAGCGCCTGTAGCCGGTGGATGTAGGAGGGGGCACAGTGCGCAAATACTACGCTAGCGTATGTCATGCACGGTCGGATGCAGGCCTTGTACAAAGTCACCTTATGTCTAAGGGACATGTTACTCCTTTTGTTTAGGAGGAAATAGAGGCGAGAGAGGACGAAAGAGGCCTTCTTGCGAACGGCGGCTACATGCTTACGGAAAGACATGTCGCTATCGAGCGTTACTCCTAGATATTTGACGGATTTTTGCCACGGGATGGCTTGCCCGTATAGGGTTACCTCTTTTTTGAGGCGGAATTTTTCTCGAGAAAGAGCGTTCGCACCGGGGTTACCCCTGGCAAAGAGAACTGCGACGCTTTTCTCGGGATTTATTTGGAGGCCCCATTTCCGAAACCATTCGCCTAGCGACGTGATAGCGGTCTGGAGTCTATCCACGATGACACCTCTGTCCTTGTGAGTGGTATAGAGAGCGGTGTCATCAGCATAGAGGGCTAGTTCCACGTTAGGAGCCCTAGGAATGTCGCCTGTAAACAGCGTGAAAAGAAGGGGCGAGAGGACCGAGCCTTGAGGGACTCCGGCCATGATGGGTCTAGGGGACGATAACGTCCCTTCAACACGATAGCGCATAGAGCGGTCGGACAAGAAGTCGTGTATTATACGCACGAGTCTTAATGGCACTTGAAGGTGGTAGAGCTTTTAAACCAAGCCGTTGTGCCAGACCTTGTCGAAAGCCTTCGCTATGTCTAAGAAGAGCGCACCCGTGGCTCTTGGTCTCGTGGTGCTGTTATTCAGCCCGGAAAGGATGTGCTCCGTGATTCGATGGACTTGGTGGACGCACGAGTGGCCTGGTCTAAAGCCAAACTGCTCATCGGGAATGAGCCCCTTTTCTAGGGCAAAGTCTAGGAGGCGCTTTTTAACTACCTTCTCGAATAGCTTGCTTAGCGTGTTGAGAAGGCTGATAGGGCGGTAACTGGTGGGATTGTTACGGGGCTTGCCTGGTTTGTGAATACCAATTACAATAGCCTCTTTCCACTGCGCCGGGAAGGTGCAGTTTTCGAGAAGGCAATTGAATATGGCCACTAGTAAGCATATCAGATGGGGCGGGAGGCATCGTAAGACCTTGTTTGAGATGGCGTCGAGACCTGGTGATTTACGAGGCAGTGAACCCTTGATTAGAGTTTTGACCTCGGCGATCGAGGTAGGAGGGAGCGGCTCGGGAGGGAGGGGCAGTGCGACTATGCGTTGGACTTCGCGGTTCACGTGCTCAACGTGCGCCGGGTCGCTATGGTCGAGATAAGGCGTGCACTGCTCTACTAGGTTTACGGCTAAGCACTCGGCTTTTTCGTCGTCATCGAATGCGTCAGGTTGATTTGGACGTTTTAGCGGGGGCATGGAGGCCACCGTGTCGGTTTTTAGGGAACGCGCGAGAGACCAATAGGCCGTGTGCGAAGGTGACAATTCGCTGGTAAGACGGTCCCAGCGTTCGTTTCTAATTTCCCGTATGCGCTCTTTAACTCGGCGCTGCGCGGCGCGGAGTGCTCTACGGTTATCATCGGTCGGTGCCCTAGCGAAGGCGCGAGTCGCCGCGTTCTTCTCGGTCAGTAAGCGCCTTGCGTCCGGGGGAAGCTCCCAACGTTGAGCGAACTCATCTGGGACCTTCCGGGACGATTCGGCGACCTTGGTCTGAATGTGATATGTGACCGAGGAGAGCGCGTCTAACGCGTGAGCGGACGAGACTAAATTGTCGGGGATGTTATTAAGGTCAGAGACTTCGACGGGCTTGAGGGCCTCGTCTAGTTTCCGCCAGTCGACAATGGACTTGTACCTCTTCTCTTGGGTGTTAGGAGGGCCGAATTCAAAATGAACCGGGAAGTGGTCAGAGTCTAATTCGTGTAGCACCTCTATGCTTCGCGGCTGTAGTGCCACGTTGCGTAGAATCGCCACGTCTAGAACGTCCGTTGAGAGAAGACCGTTACAATTTATACCGCGACGAGTCGGATGAATGGGGGCAATGACATTAAAATCGAGTACGTCAATAAGCCTGCTGAGGGCTCGCCCATTAGGGTTTTGTTTTGAGCTATTCCAGTCCCCGTGTTTGCTATTCAGGTCCCCGGCCAGTAAGACCGAGGGGCCCAGTGCAAACAGGGTCCTAAGATCGCTCTCTAATATGTCCTTAGCGGGAGGGAGGTACACCGATGCGATGATAATCGGCTGATGACCGGTCATAGCCACGCGTAACACAGAGCACTCTATGTTGGTTAGGGAGGGCGGGTCTAGCGGCGAGCAGTGAAGCGCACGTCTATAATAAATGAGCGTACCGCCTTTCGCCGTAGGTCGGTCGTTTCGCACCGCGACGTAGTTCGCGAATCTAGGTGCGCGAACGCTGGGCTTTAGGAACGTTTCCTGTACTAGGAAAATATCAATTGGGTGGCGAACGAGGAAATCCCGAATTAAATCTGACTGTGGCTTGAAACCGTTCGCGTTGAAAGTCACTACGGACAGTGATCGAGCCTTGACCCTAGACGTGGTCGTAGCTATTGCGGTGCGTTAGAATTTACGAATTGCCGCACGGATTTAAGGAGCAGGGCGTGCTCGGTTATTACCTCCACCTTGGTGGACGCAGTTTTAGCGGATTTAAAGGCTTCCGCGAATGCGACGAGTGCGTCCAAGTCTATAGCGTCTATTACGCTAATCGCGAGATTAAAGGCGTCGCGGACGTTGCCTGATTCCTCAGATGCCTTCACGGGAGGGCTGAGGGCTTTGGTAGGAGGGCTCGCATTTGATGTGGGCCTCTCTTTTAAGATAGGGGTTGACGCAGGGACCTGGGAAGGCGCTGCGGTTGCGGGTTTAGATGGCAGAGGCGGGAAAGCTTCTGTCGTGAGTTGGGGAGGGCCCTCCGTAACGGGGGGCTTGGCCCAGGGACTGATTTCGGGAGGCGGGGCCGGCACGTATGTGGGCTTTGCTCCCGTGCCACGACGGGCCGCATCGCGTCCCACCATGCGCCTAGCCGGCGGCTTTTGCGCCTTTGGGGCTCTAGGACAACCGCGATAATTCGCAGGGTGTCCATGTTGCCCGCAAAGCACACATGCCGGCGGCTCGGCACATGGAAGAGTGCGCTTGCAGTCCGATGTGCCATGGTCGCCTAAACACTTGACGCACCTCGCCCTAGCAAAACAGTTACGGGCTGCGTGCCCGTAGAGTTGGCAGCGATGACACTGCCGTGTGAAGGAATGTTTGAGGGGAGTTTAACTTAAGAAACGACTTGAGTTATAAGGCCCGGTACGGAAATTTTATGAGGAGTAAAATCAAGTGTAACACGAAAAGTTGAGGCGTTATGTGTAACACGAAAAGTTGAGGCGTTATGTAGAAAGAGACAAATGGATTGAACGTGTAAAAGAATGAGATGGAATACATTACACAGACATTTCTATTTTGAATTCACGTTTTGACAGCCACGTTACAACATTGTCAGTGTTGACAGGTGTAAAAAATAAAAGTAGATTGTCTAGCGTGCCATAGAGTTTTGTCAATAGTAATGGTCAGTGAAATTAAAACTAAAAAGATTGTTCATTCTTATTCTTCTCTTACTATAAAGGTAACTTTGGTCACAGAAAGAAAATCCTATTTGGGCATAGATGATGTAGGTACGTTTTATTACAAACATTTATATTATAAAAACATATATTCTTACCACCTTTAGTATGAAAATATGGTCGACAGCCACAGAACATTATCGCCATTTTATCGTTCGTAAGGAGTAAACTCCAATCGTGCGTCGTAGCTGACAAACACACACACTTTTTTTAAATCGTGTATCGTGTATTTAATCTTACAAAATGGATACATGAACTACTCAACTCCACCATATTTTTTTCCATTCGCCCTACATCAAGAAACGATGACGAAAAATGGAAAGAAACAATGTACTTTTTTGTAGTTTGGCGACCAGATAGGTCCTTAATGGCCGAGATCCTAAATGAATTGCATAAGAAAGATGAGCTGTGAGATGGAATTTCCAACAAGCATCTATTGGAGGAGCGTAACATATAGTTATAAGGACTTAAGATTTTGAAATAACTATTAATTCACAGACATCAATAACTATTTCTAAAAGTACCTAGTATAAGTTACCTTAATAAATTTACTTTCTATCAAAGTGAGTGGTTACGGATTGCTCGAAGCCTGACAAAATACGTGAAGTATTATGTGGAGAAACAAAGAAATGCATCGTTATACATTAACATTATACATGTTCTTTACAAATCCATTGAGTTATATTATGATAAATATTCATAACCATGACAGTGCAGTATGCAAATCTCCGACCTTAGCTGAGAACTATCGACGAACTAGAACGTGACTGATATAATAAATTTGAGATTTTCCGACATTACCTTAAGTAAGGTTGTCATGACCGACTCGAAGCTTTACACACATCAAATACAATTATGTACACCTGGGATCTATTAATTTTTGTTTAGCTTTAACCACCTGATTTATTTGCTGTTATAGTATATTTCATTACAAGTGCGGAAAGCCTGTCATTGCAAAGAGTTTCGACAAATGTCTACCCGAGCCGAAGGTGAGGGTTGACAGTCGGAACAAGTTGCAATGACGGTTTCGCACGTGTACTGAACAACTATTTTTAATACAGTTGCGAAAAAATTATGCAATTTAATAAAATAATAAAAAAACAATAAACTCAACTCACTAATAATTTATTTCTTATACAAATTATTGTTCACATATACATTGGTACAGTTTTTTATACTAACTGGAGAAGTTTTAGGTTGCATATTTATTTACTGTTTGAGACAAACTATTATTTATTTCGTATGATTTTTCATGTATATTTAATATATAATATAACAAACAACTAAACGCGCAAAGAACATTTTTGGAAAATGGCGCCAACCGTAAAAGAATATAAGCAGTTTTTTTTCTTCACCCATTCTGGGTAGGCAAAGGGAACTATGTCCATACAGCCAAGTCTTCAGTACAATTTTTTATTGATATGAAATGAAATTTAAGGAGATGAAATGAAATCTAACCTAACTCATTGAATCAAATCATTAAATCTTATATTGAAACAAAGCAGTAGCTTCTTTTTAGAAATATTTGCATGAATCATAAAAATTTCTATGAATTTTTTTTTGTAAAAACTTCGTGGTTGGTTTTTTCTTTTTAATAGACAGTTGGGAAAGAAAACGCACTAGTTCGGAAAAGGTAAAAAAAAATCACGAGTGTGTAATAGCCCACATCCCGAACGCTATACGTCCCTGCAATACGCCACTTTTTGAGCAACTGTATTAAAATAATTATTTTTATGGTATAGTCATAAAAAATTAAAATAAATCAGTGGCGCTACAACCTCTTAGGTCTTGGCCTCAGATTTCTGAATCTGTTTCATGATCATTTTTTAATCTAATAGGCAAGTAGGTGATCAGCCTCCAGTTCCTGACACACGCCGTCGACTTAATGGGTCTAAGACATGTCGGTTTCCTCACGATGTTTTCCGTCACCGTTCGAGCAAATGTTAAATGCGCACATAGAAAGAAAGTCCATTGGTGCACAGCCGGGGATCCTCCATGGTATAGTCATACCAAATCAAAAATTGTTTCGCTGGAAAACTAACTTGGGGCTTCCGGGACACTTGGAGTCCTAACCTGGTTGCTTTTCAGTTTCATGTAATTTAATAAGCTATCACATTGTATTTCTAAATTTACCTAAAGAGCCTGACGAAATATGTTTATTGAACGATAACGTTTTGACTTTGGCATATTGCTATTAGTTTATGAAAGGCGTAATCACACCTCTGCATCTTTTGCGTCCACCGAGCTGTGCACCAATACGGGGATCCTTTCATTTTCGACTAACACTTACTCGTATGACGAGGAATCCGATGTCTTAGACCCAAAAGGCAGAACGACGGTTACTTCTTTCCAGTCACATTTGTTTATACGAGTATATAAAATTCTCGTATCACAGTGCTCGTTCCCATACTTCTCCGAAACGGCTCGGCTCAATTTCAGTAAGTCTGAGAATCGGATACTATCTATCTTTCAAACCTAAGGGATAAGGTGGGGGGGGGTGTTTTTTTTATAAAATTTTTTGGGGGTTTTTTTTTCATGATACAGCATAAAATACATAGAATCCTGATTTTCACCCTCTCTACGACGTCAACCGCTATTTTTAAATGTTTTATTTAGCTCACCCCGTTTGTTTTATTCTTGGGTCAAATTTAGTAATTCAAATTTCACCCTCTTCTCTGTCAACCGATTAATCTGAAATTTTGTATACACTTTGGATTTTGGTGACAATACAATAAACTAAATAAATAAATAAATAAATATTATATAATATATAACATTATATTAAAAAAAAATTTTTTTTTTTTATAAATAAAATATATATTATATTTGTATTATAGAATTGATTTATTTATATAAACTAACGGGGGCAAGGAACCTTGCAATAATGAAGCACTAAATGAATTAAACAGAATGCGAAATAAAAACTAAAAACTAGAAAAATAAAAATGGGTAAAAAAACTTTTAAGTTAAACGGTTTTATGTTAAACATACATTGCAATGTTTAAGATAAATGTACTAAAAACAAAAAAATAATAAAATAGATACAGGTCTTGGGAATTATAAACATATGCATAGACTAGACTAAAAATAAAACCGTGGGGCATGTCAATTGTCTGTTGAAACGATTCCTCGCCAGCCAGGCAGTGTGAATGTCCAACGATAAACTAGTTGAAACATCTTTTTATTTACATGGAGTGTATAACTATTGGAATTTCCAGAGGCAAGAAAATTTTTAGTAATTTCTGACCCGAGTTTATTTTCCTTCATAATTCAGCATAATGAAATTGACGTGCCCCACGGTTTTATTAGTCTAGTCCATGCATATGTTTATAATTCCCACGACTCTATCTATTATATTATTTTTTTTGTTTTAGTACATTTATCTTAAACATTGCAATGTTTTTTTACCGCTATTTTTTATTATAGTAACCTAACCAAAAAAATGTTACCTAATATACTGTATGGCAAAACGTTTGCCGGGTCAGCTAGTCTTTACATATAAAAATACAAAGCTGTGTATTGTTTTTTTTAATTCATTATTTATAATTCCGTAGTTATATTAACGTTAAAAAATCTTTCTCTTTACAAAATTATAATTTATTTTACGTAAGAAACTTAATACTATACGAACGAGGTGCATGTGCCGAACCTGATTATCTCTGCTGATGTGAATCTTTAATGCCCTTTTAATTGATTGAACTTTAATACTTCAGATTTAAGACGGTAATTTATTAAATAATATCTTAAGATTATACATACAGCCGTGCTTTCGTAACAAAAGTGATCACAAAATTAGAATGCATATTTAATATGCAGTTAGAAGGTCCTAAAGCCATCTCCGTTCGTTAGAGCGGCGTTGTGTAGTTGTTTCATTATGCAAGTCCATTGTCTCGGGTTGTTTTGCTTAGAGAATAGCGTATAACCTACAATTTTGCTTCGACTAATTACTTTATTAGCTTCGCAAACAGCTACTAGAGCAGTTAACGTTTTATAGAAAAAGGTCTGTATTTTGCAACATTTGAATTGAATTTACAGATTATTTTACAATGTTTTTTACACGTAACGAGGTATAATTTATGAGGGCATACTTAGAGACGCTAGAATCATCTATATATCTTGGGTCTCTCCACAATCATCCTCCGCTGGTCTTAAGCATATAAAGTAAAACTATTTAAAAAAAATGTTCACTGTTTTTAGAATTATTTCCTAAGTTTGTGTATCCAAGAAATCGCTTCAATATTGGTGTTTAAATCAGCTTGCCCTTAGTCTTTTGTTTGCGGCCTCATTTTACATTATCTCAAGCTCATCTGGCCATAGATAAGAGAGTTTGCTAACAGGAGACGTCATAACTTTCCGACTATGATAAAGTATTTAGAACAAGTAAACAATATTTATAAATAACTTTGTTCCTAATACTTGTTGTTTAATTAATACGTAATTGAAAGCATAATGAATATTCTTAATAATTTATTGTTTCATTATATATTATACACGAATTAGAATCATGATTTTCGTCGACCAAGATAAAAGCACGGTGCGAAACAATGACACATTTCTTCGCATTTTTCTTCGTAGACGATCCTTGGAAGTTATATTTTTAAAAATAGATACTATTTCGTGGTTGAACCAAGATTATATTATATATATTGCATTCAAATATTTACACAACATGGTTAAGCCTCCATTATTAATATACCAAACCTTTGAATCCAACGTTACATCATATTAACCAAAAGACTAATATTGTTTTCGTTATCAGTGAACTGAAAAATTAATTAAACAATATCGCTAATATGGGAAATATCTACGAGAACTGCTTTCTTTGAGGATTATTTCATGTGAGTTATTATGAGCAATTTAATTTCGAAATCGTATGCATAGAATAAGGTAATCAAATAAGAATCCCATAGTATTGTCTTTGATTAACATAACCTTTACACATTTAAAGAAAAACGCTTTTTACCGGATTAAAGTTATGTTTATTATTATAAATTTAAAATTATGTCAAATAGTTGTCAAATTTATAATAATAAACATAACTTTAATCCGGTAAAAAGCGTTTTTCTTTAAAAGAATCCCATAAAATAAAGTGCTAACAGCCGCTCATGGACACTTGCAACGCTAGAAGGCTTATAAGATCTGTCGCGGAGTACGTATATTATTTTTGATGCAGACTTTATTATACTGTTAAATTATGCCATGCTGGTCTAAAAACAAGTAAAATATTTTATTATTATAAATTAAAGTGCGGATTTGCCGAAAGAAATACTAATTAATTTTTAAACATTGCTTTCTGATAACTTTACTATAATAAATTGATATAAATAATAACGGTCAAAGTAGCGTCAATATGAGACATGGATTTACTGATATCAGCCATGATATGATTCACCATCAAAAGTATTTCAATTATATATGAGCTACCTAACGCCAGTGACTACTTTATTAGCTTCGCAAACAGCTACAGCTACTAGAGAAGTTAACGTTTCATAGAAAAAGGTCTGTATTTTGCAACACTTGAATTAATTTTCCTAATTATTTTAATGACATTATATCGAAGAAAAATTACTTTTTAACTTTAGTATCAAAATATACGAAACGAGTATGACTTAACATCAGGTTAGCCTCCTGCCAGTTCGCCCTCTGTACTAAAAAAAACAATGTAAACAAAAAAAATTACAAGACAATTCTTACAAACATTAATAAAAACTATCTAAGTGCCACCGACCGGAGACTTCCAAATGGATTAGTCGTCATTTTCTGATATTCATCAGGGATTATAGTCTAATAAATCCCTTCAATTGTATTTGGATACAATTATAATATGGTAGATTAAAACAAAATCATCAAACTGATACTACTCAATTCACGCGACTTTGCTTTTCTATACACAACTCGACAGCCAACTGTGCAATTAGGACATAAGCCACTTAATATATATAACTTAATTAACATATAATGTCTCATAAAATAAAGCTTATCATAAACATTCGTAATCTTGTCTGTAAATAGTTAGCAAGACTGTCGGGATTTGTTTTTACTTCTTTCACTGTTGAATGCGGTTTATCAATGAAAATTCTGTATAAGCTATTGAAAGGCGTTTATCGGTAACGAAACATATGTAAAAAAAAAATGTGTGGCACTCGGGGACTGCCGCGGTAAAGCTATTGCATAGCATTTTTTTTATCAACTTATGCAATTATAATTATTTATTATGTTTTTATTTATGCAGTATTTTTTTTCTTTGATATTAATTCAAGTCTTTTCTTTTATATTAATTCCATAATCTACCACTCTACCAGACTCAGACTAACACGCTTATATAGTCTGTGTCACTTTAACGCGTACCGGCTGCACCCGATGTGAGACGTCACGTTACGTTATCGTGTGTTAGGTTATTTTCGTTACGGAATTTCTGGATTCGGTCTCCACGCTCAAGGCCCGCGATAGAAGCTATGCAATAGCTTAAAATTAAAATAAGTATATACCTATTGATAACACTGACAGAACGACAAAATGTCATGTAAAACCTAAACAATATAAAATTGTTTCATTTGATATATAGATATGATTCTATATAATCGTTCTATAAGTAATATGGATTACGACAATGATTTAGTGTTTTGTAGTATTAAGTATTAAAAGCACCTCGGTCGAAGCATCTATATCATTTCGTTCGTTTTTTATTTTGAGAGCTATGGAAGATTTAACAAAAGACATATTGGATGCAGATTTTGTAGAAATATTTCGATGGATACACTATTTGCAAAATATTATGGGATATTCAAGAGTTAAAATAAAACATAGATTCGTTACTCCACCTAAGAAATTTTATATTATTTATAGTTTTATTTTGTGGATTATTATAATACCAGTGTCATCATTTTATTTTATCATGACCACTGAAATGGTCAAACATGATCTCCTTGCGTTCATGCATTCATCTTACTTCGTTTACCTATGTGTAATGCCGGCATGCGTTGCAAGTTATTTTGTATATTGTAATCACTTCGATAAAAGCGACTTAAATTGTCAAGTTTATGTAAAGCTCCAGAAAATAGACAGGTTACTTGGCGCAGAATTTGTTAAGATTAACAGATTTATGTCTATCATCTCTAAGGTCTTCTCGGTGATGATGTTCGCGGGAATTAGTATTTGGTTATACTTTAATTCATACGTGTATTGCACCGAAGGATATTTCTTCATAACAGTTTTTATACATATTGCTCCTTTGGCATATTCTGCGGAAGCTTTATTATTTATTTTAATATTAAAATATCTTATTGTCAGAATGGAATATGTAGTGAATGAATTAAAAGACTTACGTAGTCATTTTAATAGTGAGGATTTAATCGTGAGTCTATCACGCAGCCATTCTTTGTATGACACTGGAGACCAAAGACTGAGAGTGCAAATAACAGAAAGACTTGTTCGCGGAATACACGCTGTTTTGTCATCTATGTTGGATATCGAAGAAGTATTCAGGCATTCGGTTAGCCTTTTTTTATGGATATATACAAATAATATTGGCAATATTATAAATGTAATAAGGACGGAGAGAACTTTGTTTGTTTCAGTAGTTATTATTTTAATCGCAATCACAACCATTTTAATTTCAGCTGTTTTGTGCAATGGGAGTGTTCTTGGTTCTATCACATTTCATCTTCTTATTGATAATTATATATTTGAAGAATAGAGTAGGTATATTCTAATCTTTTTAATGTAAATAGAGAGAATATAATGCAGAGCTACCGCTCTGGTTTATTATTGCATATAGTTTGAGTTCCTTCACCTGAAAATATTATGTGTGGTGTAGATCCTTATTAATATTAACTAATATAGTGTTGTATGTTTTGGATAGGTTAAAAATAGCATATAGTGTGTTCTATAATTTTTACAACTCTTACACTGATAAATGCAAAAAGATTAGCTTGATAATACGAGCACAACTTACGACAACGAAAAAAAACGTTTATTCGATTAAGGCTTTATCGAATAAACTTTTTTTTTCCTTTATCATAAGAGTTTTTATAACAAAAATGTTCTATTAAAAAACTTTTTGTGTAACATTTGATATTTTTTGTTCACAGATTTTTTTATTTAAATATGGACTTGGTATCGTGGTAGTATATCCACCATACATATTCAGCTTGATTGCTATAACTGTTTATGGATACGGATTATCCGAGCTGCTTAAGCAAACAAAACGACTTTGTTCTGCAATTATTTCGTGTTCATCTGCAGATGGTAAGTTTTCAATTTTTAGTTTGCATACCTACATTAGATAAAATAAGATTTCTACTATTAGACAAAACTCATAATTAACTGCACAATATGTTTGCAATGCGTTTTCAAAATAATCTATGCAGTAAAATGCTTTTCATTTCAGAAGAAACAGTAAGAAACGCCAACCGCATTCTTATCTTGTTGAATGCAAAGTCTCCAACTATATCTATTTATGGACTCTTCAAAATTGACCAAACCTTGCCTCTTCGTGCATTAGGTTTAGTCACATCGTATACGTATTTATACCTGCAATATGTTAATTAATTTTAGAAATTAAATTTTGAATTTTAATCTAATTTGTAGTAAACGCTGCTATATAAGTAAATGCTCATTGGTCTAGTGGTTAGTACCCCAGACAGCGAGTCCATGGGTCCCGGGTTCGATCCCCGGCTGAGACGAACATCGATGTGATGAGCATTTGGTGTTGTGCTTAGGTCTTGGGTGTTTAAATATGTATTTATAAGTCTATCTATCTATAATATGTATGTATATCCGTTGCCTAGTACCCATAACACAAGCTTCACCAGCTTAGCATGGGACTAGGTCAATTGGTGTGAATTGTCTTTAAAAAAAAAATAGCAATATAAAATGCACCTTTTGTGTTTAATATTAGGTAAATAAATTTTTGTTTGATAATATTGTTTGTAAACTGCATAAAATATTCTTTCATCTAAAATCTAGAGTTTTTACTTAATATTACGTATAACAATACTAGCTGACCGGGCAAACGTCGTTTTGCCATATATATCATTTATAAATAAAAAAATAGGGGTTGATCGTAGAGGGGTGAAAGTTAGGGGTTTGTATGTATTTTTAATGCTGTATCATAAAAAAACAGAAAAAAATATCGAAAAATAAAATAAAAAAATTTAGGGGTGGACTACCCTTAACATTTAGGGGGATGAAAAATAGATGTTGTCCGATTCTCAGACATACCCAATATGCACACAAAATTTCATGAGAATCGGTGGAGCCGTTTTGGAGGAGTATGGCAATGAAAACTGTGACACGAGAATTTTATATATTAGATGAATACTGAATTACAGTCTTCATCATTTTGTATTTCCAATATGTATCGAATGTCAACTAAATGAATGAAGGTATTATCGCTAACACTTCTTATGTTGTATGCTTCTTGTAGATTTAAAAATAAATATTTATTTTGTGTATGATTTATAATAATTGTATAAACAAGGTGATAAGTGTTATTTTTTTTTTTTTTATAGAACAAGGGCCTAACTTGCTGTAAAGTGATACCGCCGCTCGTCGCCGGCCTTTTAGGAATAGGTACGCTCTGATCTTGAAGGACCCTAAGCCGAATTACTACAGTGGGCAGCTGGCTCCTTTCATATGGTGCCCTCAGAATCGAAAGCTGTCGGTCGGTCCTGCATCTCTCCCAATGTGGATGATGTGTATACTCGTATACTATAATCACTTGGGTACATGGGAGGTTATGATAGAGAAATATTCCGCCGTTGCCGAGTCGGCCTGAGGACCATTATTATTACTATAAATTTTTCCAATTATTTTAGTGACATTATATCGAAGAAATATTAAACTGTAGTATCAAAATATACGAAACGAGTGTCAATGGGCGGCGGTATCACTTGCCTAACCTCCTGCCAGTTCGCCCCATGTACTAAAATATATAATAAACATATAAATTACAAGACAATTCCAACGAACATTAATAAAAACTATTTAAGTGGCATCGACAGGAGACATCCAAATTGATTAGTCGTCATTTTCTGATATTCGTCAGGAATTACAGTCACTTAAATCCTTTTAATTGCATATGGATACGATTATAATATTGTAGATTAAACAAAAGCATCCAAGTGTAATAATGCTCAATTCACGGCACTTTGCGTTTCTACAACGGCTTGGGGTTCCGGTCTGCGCTCCTCATATATGTCCCTGTGGCAGTGTTGTCGACAAGTTAGGACATGACGGCCTGTCATGCCAAAAAAGTGCAGGCCGCTTCTCGAGACATGCCGCACTTAACGATATCATACGCCGTTCCCTTGCCACCGTCAACGTGCCAAGTCTACTTGAGCCGAGTGGTATTGCAAGAGACGATGGCAAGAGACCGGACGGTATGAGTTTGATTCCATGGAAGATGGGCCGGGTACTGGTTTGGGATGCAACCTGTACAGACACGCTGGCCCCTTCCCATCTACATGGAACCAACTACAGAGCTGGTGCAGCTTGTGAAGCGGCTGAAAAAAATAAAGCATGCAAATACAGGGGTCTAGGCTCAGAATATAATTTTGTGGTATGTTATTTAAAGCTGGCGGCTTCAACACATTTACACTTTGTGCTTGTGTAGTGTCTGTGAATAAGCGCGAGGCGTGATGTCAAACTGAAATACAATCACAAATACATCCTGAGAAGACTGTCCGTCTCTCTCGCGCTCGGTCAAGCTTATGAGTATAAGAGACAGTTATTGTTTTGCTTTTGCTACTGTTTATGTTGATCTTTTTTCAAACATTACCAGGGCAATCTCGTGAAATGGTGCACAATGTTTTTAATTATTTTAAGCATCTTAATGAAAACAGTTTAATGAAAAAAACGGGAACGGGAACGTTTCACGTTCTTGGTCGGGCTTAGAACTTTTGGATCCACCCTCGTATGCACATAATATTCATATGTATTTAACACATTTTTATTTATTTTACAACCCACCCAACCTTACTAAAACCAGGGGTAGACTAAAGTAGTGTATGTAGAATCGATAATTTGTATGGAAATGACAGTTCGTGTCAAAAGTTTTATTTCGTTTCTGACTTTCAACATACACAAATAATATTTAAAAAAATTTGTTTAAAACCCCAAAGTAAATAAAAATATATAGCTTGGCAAAAAAGTCATATTTTTAAACATACTGTAAGTGAAATTGCATTAGTGTGAGTACTGTGAACGCGCCAGCTTTCGATAACCGACCTATACTCGAATAAAACTCGATAATATTTTTAAGACATTGTATCAATTTTATATTAATCAAATAATAAGGCGGCTAATGAGTGTCAACAAGAGACTTAATTTACTGATATTTATCATAGCGTTTGAATACGTTTTTAATGACTACTAATTTAGGTAAATATTCCGTATCGAGGCGATTTTAAGGCTGTTTTTTTTTACAAACGAGTTATGATCTGTAAACATCATAACTAGTATTGTTATGATGGCACATGAAAAAAAAAATCATTTTATTTAAAAAAAATATTAATATATTAACCTAACCTAACCGAAGGGCGGAGAGGCTGCATTTCCCGCAGCGCGGGAGCTGCAATATGCAAGCCGTAGAGGCTAAGGCTGGCGCAAGAATATGGAGAAGCGTGAACCCCTAATGTGGGCCTTACGTCTTGATATACCAGCTAAGTATCTCGGTAAAATTTTAAAAACACGTTCCGACACGATACACACAAGTGACTTCTATTTTTACCAACAAAAGAGAATTGATTGTTTTATAATATTATTTTTATTGTCTGGCCTATGCTTGCCCGTTATTATTTTATTTCTTTCCAAGGAGAATGTATTAATATCACTTTTGTTTGAACACCCCTCGTATTCGTAGCTTCGATTATAACATTCAATTCTAAGTGTATGTGGTAATTTAATATTTATATAACTGTTATAGATAACTCGTTTGATGCTATCTAGCGTCTAATACGAGTAATAAATTCATGTTAGTTGATACATCTAAATCATTCCAAACCAACGCTTGGGCCATAATTTTACCCTAATAGATATGGAAGACTTAACAAAAGATATATTAGATGAAGAATTTATAGATATATTTCGATGGCTACTTCGCCTTCAAAATGTGTTGGGATATTCAAGAGTTGAAATAAAATACAGATTTGTTACGCCACCAAAAAAAGCTTTTATTATTTACTGTTTTATTATGTGGACTATAATCATACCTGCGTCAACATTTTACTATACAATGACAATGGAAATCAGAAGAATGGACAATATTATGATTGATACGATATACATTCCATACCAATATGCAGTTATGTCGTGGATTGCAAGTTATTTGGTATTTTGTAATCACTTCGATAAAAGTGACCTTAACTGTCAACTATTTTTGAAGCTCCAAAAAATTGACAGACTTCTTGGCTCAGCATTTGTTAAGAGTAACAAAGTTTTATCAATCATTTCTAATATCTATGCATTATTCTATTTCGTTGGAACTCTTCTTTGGCTATATTTTTTGTCGAAAATACATCACACTGAGGGATGCTTTTACTTAACATGTTTTACGTTACTTACTCCTATAGCATATAGCGCGGAAGCAGTAATTTTTATTTTAAAATTGAAATATCTTTTTGTACGAGTGGAATATATAGCTAATGAACTGAAGAACGTACATAAAATACTATTGAACGAAGATTTGACTGTTGGTCTAAAAGAAAGAACTTCATTGTATGACACTGAGGAACAACGACTGAAAGCAAATATAAATGAAAATTTAGTTCGTGGTATTCACGCAGTTCTATCATCTATGTTAAACATGGAAGAAATATACAGACACTCGGTTAGACATTTATTTTTCTAATTAAATACGAGTAGATTTGGTCTCTTGCATGTTTTCGGCTGATTGCTGAATTCTTAAAGTTTTACTTACATATGAAATTGACGTTTTGTACTGGCCAATTTGACTTCAAATATCTCCTCTTTGCTTAGGAAATCCAAATTTTTTACAGCTTTACTCGGGCTTTCGTTTTTCGAAAACCATGATTCATTTCATTTTCCCGTTTAGTTATTTTCTTTCCGTCACTCTATTTATAAAATTTAAAACATGAAATATCGCGTTATTTACGAGTACGAGTTCCACCGTGGCACCAGTGCTGCAGAAACGGCTCGAAGGATTAATGATGTGTATTGCGGTGGTGTCGCAAAATAGAAACAGTGCGTTTTGGTTGCAACGTTTTCGTTCTGGAAATTTCGACCTGCAGAATAAGCCCCGTGGACGGCTGGAGACCAAAGTTGATAAAGAAGAATTGAATTGTGGAAGCGGATCCATCGCAAACTACGTCAGACTTAGCTGCATGTTAGTGGTAAAACTGAATTAATCCACTTGAAGGAAATCTCGAATCGAGTGAAGGAAATCGACCAACGCGCGTCGACTGCAGCGTTACATTACTGTACCGGTACAATGATGAAGGGATTTTAAATTGAATCATTACCTGTGATAAAAGTGGATCCTGTACGATAATCGGAAGCACTCATCGCAAAGGCTGAACTCTGCCTAACCAGCGAAATCGTGCCCCAAGCGAAAATTGATTACAAAATAATTTAGTAGTAGTAGTAGTAGTACTTGTGATCTAGTGCCGGGGTCGTTCACTCTAACTTTCTTAAATCTGGTCAGACGATTGCAGATATCTATTGTCAGCAACTGCAAACCATGATGGAAAAGCTAGCTGCTTCACGACAACGCTAGACCACACACTACCCAACAGACTGCTACCAAATTAGAGAAGCTTAATTTGGAATGTATAAAACATTCACCGTGCTCCTCGGACCTTTCTCCAACAGATTACCATGTTTTTTCGAAATTTAGAAGAATATTTTTTTAAACTTCTTGCTTTGTAAAAATTCTACGAAACCGCCTTCAAAGATTTTATTGATGCAAGTCCGAATGTTTTTTTTAGTAAAGGGATCAACTACCTATAAGATTTCAAAAGTGCCTAGATAGCAATGGACCTGCCATACGGAGGATAAAAACGCCAATTTCATATGTAAGGACCTAATATTATGGTGTCTCATCTGATGCTGGGTAATACCGCCGCCTGTGGACACTCCCAATATCAAAAGGCTTGCGATGGTGTTGCCGGCCTTTTGATTATTTTTTTTCGGCCGTTAGATTTAATTTAAACTTTTGATTAATATCGTCCCAATCCCTTACATGTTTTTTTTTTCAGATTTTTTGTGCTCTTGGTGCCTTTTTAATGTTGTCTCATATTGTATTCTTATACGTATTATCATATCTTAGAATTGGAGTAAGTATATTCTAGTTTATAATTAATTATAACCTGAATTTAAAGGCGTTTCGTTACTAACAAAAAAATGTTTCGTTATATCCCTAAAACATTTGTTTAATAAAACCTTTGGATTATTACATGATATTGGTTTCTATTTTTACAATTTCAACTAGCTAGATAACAAATAATTATATCATGAGGTGCAAGTTAGTGGCAATTTTGATCTAATCTTATTACATTTATTTGTTTACAGGAGTTATTCTTTGACATAGTATTCGGTGTTGTTATAGTATATCCACCATATATGTTATCGGTTCTGCTTATGAGTTTTTCAGGATCCAAACTATCAAATGAGCTAAAGCAAGCAAAACGGATTTGTTGTGCATTAGTATCGTGCCCATCTGCAGATGGTGAGATTTTATTTCTTTATTTTTAACTAAGCGGTATACGCCTTGCATAAGTCAAAGCAATTACTAAATACGAGTATATAGAATAGCATTTCCACTTCTCTTCGTTAAGCCCATATAAAGCCCACATTGGCTCATTCTTCTTGAGAACAAGTAAACTTCATTGCACACAAAGAAAGTCAAATTAAGGAGACATTATGTTTATATTTTTTACACGCTTTATATTAGCTTCACCTGTATGTATGTATGTATGTATGTAACCGACTCCTTCGGACTCGATTTTGACCCACTTTTAACGGACAGATTTAATTCAAACTTTGCGCACCTGTCAAAGATCGATGACAATGCAATAATCCGAAAAAAAAAAATGAAAAAATAAAAATAAAAAAATTAACTAAAAAATAAATAATAGTTAAAAAAAACTAAAAAACACGCTTTTAAAGCACATCAAACTAAAAAGTGAAAAATAATTCCTAATTTAGGCTGAAAATGGTAATGAACAAAAAATACTGGTATTATTGTGAAAAAGCGTGGGGCGCTCTATGCCATATTTTTCGTCTATCGAGCAACCCACGCTTTTTCACAATAATACCAGTATTTTTTGTTCATTACCATTTTCAGCCTAAATTAGGAATTATTTTTGGTTTTAAACTATTCAGTTTAGATTAATAAAAAAAACTTTAAATAATGCTAAACTTTATATTTCAGAAGTAACAGTAGGAAACGCTCACCGCATTATTCTCTTGCTGAATGCTAAGACTCCAACTATATCTATCTATGGTCTCGTAACCATCGACCAGAGCCTGCCTTTACAATTATTGAGCATTGTCACATCTTATACATTTTTGTATATCCAATATAGTACTCTAAAATAAGTATATAGTAGTTATAATAATATATTATGTTATTTTTGCTTAGTATCGATTCAAAATTCTAGCATGAATTAAACGCAGAATATTGTTTGCTAGCAAGTTTTAGTAATATCATTAAAGCACTATTATAGTAAGTTATGAACTTTTATAGTTTATTGTGTTACATATTTATATTTATATATTTATTGGTTTTGCATGTGTGTAATTTAGTAATTCAACTTAATTGAATTGTGCAAATATAAATTAACTTTTGATACTTGTCTTTTATTTTAACTCTTAAATATTTCGAAATATTTTGAAAGTAATAAAGCAATCGAAATATTGCTGTAAAATCTTAATCTAATAAGTGTTTTATCAAATATTTTATGGTTAAATTAAACCCGAATGGATATTAGCAATGATTAAGATGTCTTAACCAAAAATCATTTATTTCTTATATTATTCTAGATTTCATCAAAGTAAGAAACAATTATTAAAACATTTAATATAATAACTGAAACAATTAAAATAAATAAAATTTTAAGGGGTCCAAAGCATCCTTAAATAAATTGGAGCTGTTTTAAGGTGGAGCCGAGATTCGACAAATTTACAAAAAAAAATTGTGTAGGTAATAACGACCTATAATTTTTATAGAGAAAAAGAACAAAAGGACACTTGACATTGACAGTTTAGTTTACATAATTATCGATAGATGTCTCTTTGTACTATTTTGATAGCATTCTTTGCCAGAAAGACATTTATTTGAACAAGCATATCATCATAATTTTATCTATTTCCATCATATGCCCTGAATAAACTATGATACATTTTTTTCCATCTCCTGGTGCGGTGAAACATAAACATAAAATAACTACTTTCTTTTACATAATTAATAACATTATTATAAACAAGCAAATTTCTTATTATTTATTACACCTAGGAATTTAAACGTATTTTTAGATACCTGTGTTACTGAGACATTAAATATAATATTGATATATTATCTAAAAATGACGCGTTTCAATTGTTTGTTGGTTTAACAGAAAGTTGAATTGTATAAAAGACTGTGACTACGTCCCAATTACAATTGAACGAAAGTCTGTCTCCGTATGTAATTTATATATTAATTTGAATTAGATGAAAAATAACTCTTTAATAATATTTTTTATTTCTATAAGCTATATAATTTATCATACATTTCTAATTTACAGTTACAATGATTATATGTTTATCGAAGTAGGTCGCGCACAACAGCAATATACAAAATATTAATACATTAATATTAAAAGTACTATGTATAAATTTGTTTATTTTTAACTTTTTAATTAGAGGAAAAAAATTTGAGAACGAAAGATCAATTATAACAATTACAGATTTCGGTTTATTAAACGTTCGCACTCTATTAAAAATGCAAATACCCGCATTTAGGGTTTTACGGACAAACTTTTAAATTTTCACAGTAAAAAATTCGAGCGTGGTTTGTGTGATGTTGATTAATTGAAATGGGACCGAACAATTACGGTTTCTGAATTATAAATAAGCATTGAAACGCTTTCATATTTTATTTTGGTAAAGCACAGCTGTCAGACTTCAACATAACATAATGAAAAGCCAAAATATGCATATTAATATGTGTTTAAAAACATACTCTTAATACAATGAATCTCTAGAAACCGTGTTAATATTTTATAATTTTCAGCAATATTATTCTGGGAGTTTAAAATTTTATTACTCTTTAGATGTGTTGTCTGTCTGTTTGTATGAGCAGTGTGGCTTCAGCGTGCGACTCTCACCCTTGAGGTACGACCTCCGGTTCGATCCCCGGCCGTGCACACATGGACTTTTTGTTTATGTGCGCACTTAACACGGGCCAAGCCGACCACCTAATTGTCGGAAGAAAAAGCAAATAATCACGAAAAACGTACATAAATCTGAGGCCGGTTCAAGACCTTAAAAGCTACAAAACTACTGGTGTTTTGCACGATGTACGATAATCTTTTTGCTGACATCTTTGTACGACAAAAATTGCCTATATCCTCAAAATACTTAACAGCTTCTTAACACATTTAATGTCAAAACGTCACTGTTTTGAGCTGCATTAGGCAAGACTTAATATTTATATATACTATGAATATTTTTTCATAGTATCTAACTGTGTATGCGTTTTAATCATCGCAGTATTTGACGACATCCTTAACGTGAAAGGATTTGATTAAAATACAGGAGTAATGTAGTTTGGTGTATAGTTTTGAAATGAGGCCATAGAAGAGACGAACGGATGCACAGCAATGAGCTTCCTGCCTCATTTGCAACTCCCTTTGTATAGACGTTACATACTGTACTTGTTTTTCAAGTATAGAATTTAATTCTTGAATAGAAAATACAATATGAGTATGAAGTACAATACAATTTTCCCGCTGAACAAAATGCAATCCTGAGATATGTCGAAAATTCGTTGTGGATGACAGTCTCGAGGTAGTTTTCCGATATTGACACGGGATTAAAACTAGCTGTTGTGTAGATTATATTAACCTCAATTAAGTTATCTTTGGGAAATAAATAATATTAATAATTCAGTTAAAACCCTGTATGGGTCTTGGCGATAGAAATCTATTTGTGATACTTTTTTTTAGTTTCAAGTATTAAAGCGACATAGAATTAAACACATTTCTATGCACTGATGGATCTTTCGTCGATTATAACATCTGTTTGCGCTAAATCGACCCAACTAATTGGACTTCATTCTACGAAGCCTATAACCATTTAGTGCATAACAATAGGTAAATTTCAAATTCCGAAAAGGTGTTTTTTCTTTTAATTAAATCCTGATAATTTATTTCAGATACATAAATTGTATATAAAATAATGATATCACTTGTAAAAATACACGCAAAACGTGATAAATAAACTGCAAAAGATTATAACAGGAACAAAAATACAGTGCTTCGTTAAGTAAAGGACTATTCGAGCTCTTTGTTAGCATTTCCAGTCTTTATTAGCTTTTTCTTTGCAATTAGAGCTTTATATTTCTGAAATCCGTCGACCGAGGACTCCGACATCAAACATCCACTCAATTATCTTTTAAATTATACACAAATGTAGTTTGTGACGAGGATTGGCGTAGTGTTTGTTTAAAATGTATTTGGACTGCAAGTGATTGTATGTGTTCTTCTTTCTATTGTATGTATATTTTTTTGTATTATTCCCTAAGTATTTTGTGTTTGTATTTTTGTACGTATGTAAGAACCAGTAATCTGTGCCTAACACGTCATACCTGTGTCAGCTGGATTCTCTTCGTCACTGTATTAGTACCTGTAACTTCCAAAATCGATAGAGGAAATCTCTCAATACCATTCATATAACCTTGAGAAGAGCGTAGTTAGACAAAACGTATAATGATACCCAAAATATAAATGTGTACATTGTAAGAAACATAAAAACTATCAAGATATTTTTATAGTTTAACTAGCTGACCCGGCTAACTTCGTTCCGCCTAACAGTCTAATAATATCGTGTCAAGTTTAGTTAAACTTAATTTAGGATTTCATTAAGGTAATAACATCAAAACAACTTTTTTGCTAGTACAGAAATGTTTTATAATGTTTGATGTTCTTTGCCATTGCGAAAGAAGAATGACAGTTTTACTGCATGTTAAATCACTTTCTGATGTACAAAATTTTTTGATGAGGTAACACTTGTCTTCGATCAAGATTAAAGCCTGGTTATGCATCTCCTCATTCACTTCAAGATTGGAATTTCTTGAACTGACAAGAATTCGATGCAAAATGGTGCGTAATTTTGTCAACAGACGGCACCACATGGTGTTTGCATTCGTAAAATTAGTTAATTAATAAAAATTTTTATAGAACTGGGGGCAAGCGGGCAGGAGGCTCACCTGATGTTAATTATTATTATTCGATAACTTATACATATAAACCTTCCTCTTCAATCTCTCTATGTAATAAAGATTTAAGCATACATAGGACTGAGAAACTTTGTTTTTTACTATGTAGTGATACAATATTACTTTCAGTACAAATATATACGTAAATATTAAAATGATGTTTCGTTTGAGTTCAACATGCAAAGACATGAAAGTGAAACAGATAATGGTCGCTATTTGAATAAAGGAAACAGAATTGTAATTTCATTGAATTCTGTTAGAGCTTGGTAAAATAAATGGGGAATTTATTCAACAAAGCTAAACGTGCAACAAAACTTTATCAATTTATCGCTACAACGCTGGTGCTTCCTTTTGTTAACGACGGACCTCTGCACCGACCACGGACGGTGTAAGTTTACGGCATTTATAGGTTTTTCTAAGAAAGTCTTGAAGTACTGCATTTGTTTCCAGGAACGTCTAAAATTTAAATTTTACTTATAAAAACCACAAAATTTTGTTCGAAAAATAAAATAATACGCTGTTCATTTCTTTTGAACATTGACCAACTGCTGACACGGCTCACGTGGATGTTCCAAATTTAAACAGCTGAAGATACGTGATACACTTACAGATCACAAGAGTAAAATTATATATGAGTGAATAGGTGCAAGTAGTAAATAAAATTTTAATATTGCTCCATCTTATTAAATTCTTGTTTTTTCTCAAAGTGGCGAAGACTACATCAAGCCCTTAATTACTGTGGTGAGCCGGCCCGATAGCTTTGAGATAATTTAGTTATCTAGTGCAGCTTTCTAATACATACATTATACAAGTACTCATGACAATTATTATATATCATGATCGTAGAACAATGTCTGATTTGAAAAAAAAAACAAAATCCACTTATTGTCATATTTGGATACTACATTGGGCGTGTTCGGCCGAAGTAAGTATACTAAACTTAGTAAGCCAGTAAGCATAAAAAATTAAAGTCTTAAACTGACTGTAGCCTTTTGGCCAGGACAGACTTACTGGCTTATTAACATAACACAAAACACCGGTTTATGTCATATCCGTACATAACCTATAGACTGAATATAATTGACAGTACTAAATTTAGGAATATAATTTAATACCTGTGAATAGTTTCAAATGGATAATTTTATGAGAAATATTTTATGGATATTTTATTGTCCGTTTTGTTTACATCAAAATAAGAAAATGGGTCGAAACTTCTGTGTCCCGGCCGAAAATTTTGTAAGCATAGTAAGTGACTTACTAAATTTAGTAACTTACTTCGCGAAACGCCCAAGACTTAATATCACGGCTACATTAAAAAAATTCATGTGTTTTAAATTTCAAATTAATCAGTCGGTAAAGTGACGCTTTCGATAGAAACGTGATTTTTCTAGAAAACTGTGTAATTTAATGTTATTATTTTTATTTTTATTTAAAACAAACCCTTTTGTTTGTTCTTATGCCAGTTTTCATAATAACAGAATATTAATTAAAATAGTTATGATAAGTTTTTTTTGTTGATTAGATTATTTTGATCATATGATTATTTTTGGCTGCCCTGTAAAGTTTACTATTTGTCAGATCCGTCACTATTCTACGACTATGACGATATAAATTTAGACACACATTCCACAGGCTCGCAAGCTGTACATTACCCGCTTCACCTTCTGTGCCTGAAACACGCTGTCGACTTTTTGGGTTCAAGCCATACTGGTTTTTCTTCACCATGCGAGCGAGGTGTAAATACGCACATAGACATAAAGTGGAAGTCACTAGGGCTAGAAATTGTATGTAAGCAATAAGCATTATGAATACAATTCAAATACATACACTTTTTCAAAGTCCAACTTTCCCAATTTATTCGGAGTAGATCAGAAAATTGTATTAGCAGATTAAGCTTAAACAACCTTCAATCTTCATTGGAAGATATCTGACCTTAAAAAGTATTTACTGGTTTGAGTCCATTTATTAAAAAAATACTTACTATTGAAATGAAAAAGATAGATAGATATTTTTTCTCAACCAGCTACTTTTAGAGACTAACTAGCTGTCGTGGAGAGCGCTGGACCGCAGGCCGCGCGAGATGGCGGTAGGAACCACATCCCCAACAAGGAAAGAAAAATAATGAAACTGATTTACTTGTTAGTTATTACGTTAACGCTTTCCTCCACTCCCATGAACCTACTGCCAGACCGAATAGAAGACGCCTTTCGAAATTTTAGCCACAAGTGCAAGCACACGCGGCGATTCTGGGCAAGTATAACAGCCGTCCCGAAAGTTGACACCGCTTATGCAGGCCGTTGTTTTTTTTTTATAATCATCAAACTCTGTTTTCTCTTCTGGATTTGAATAGTTACATTTATTCTCTACTCGAATTTGAAGTATTCGTAATTAGTATGAATTCTATACGAAAACGTCAAAACTACCTACCCACCTAAGCCCCTCGAAATAAAAGGCGACGAATAAATAAAATATGGTAAAGCTATATTTAGAAATTGCCAGCCAGATACGTGCATCGCAAACGCCAATAGACACCGTTTATTTATGCCTAAGATGACAAAAGAGTCGGCCAAGCATAAGCAACGTCATCACACCGGCACCGGATATTCTCATTGACCGCGAACAAAAGACTTGTGAAGCTCAATTCTCACTGCCTGTTCAGTCATGAGCCGCATCGACAAATCTGTCTTTGAACGAATACTGGCCGGGCACATCACGGGCCGGTACACTGATCCCGACGCTTTTGTGCCGACCTGTCTTTGTACTTAATGTGTTTACATTCAGTGAACATTGTATTTACACCATACAATTAAACAATTAACGGATATATGGGTATATCTCTATATATATAAAATTCTCGTGTCACAATGTTCGTTCCCATACTCTTCCGAAACGGCTCGACAGATTCTTATGAAATTTTTTTATACATACTCAGTAAGTATGAGAATCGGCTACTATCTATATTTCAAACCCCTCAGTGATAAGGGGTGTCCACCCCAAAACATTTTTTTTTTATTTATTTATTTTTTGTTGTTTTAATTCTTTTATAATACAGCATACAAAAATACATACAACCCTTAGTAAATATATAAAAACAAACGCGAAAAAATACGCGAGAGTTTGATAAAAAAAACTAATATGTAATACGCACAACGGACCGAGTATGAGTCTAAGTGCGGACTAACTGAGTCCACCAACCATACCATACCATACTAATACGTATGTAAGCAATGTAACTTACTCATTTTTCTACCTAAGAATTTTATTGAATAGTAAAAGCACATTTTCTTCAAAACAACACTCGAGTTAAGTTAGTACTAACAACGAACAATAAACAATAGAAGCATGTAGAAGCGTTTGAAAGCTATGTTAAAACTAAATTAAACTCAACGCTACAATTGATCCTTTGTACAATATATTTCCTCCTTTAGAAGACATCTATTTTCCTAAACATTGTTTCCTTTAAATAGCAATGCGCTGTGGAATTGCAACCAACCAATTTCATTTGGTAATGTCTCCGTGACGGTATATTGGTTGTAACTTGATACTGTTTTACATAAAGTTTAAGAGCCGAACTCAGAGTCATTTATTAGTTAACGGCTACTTATGCTTATTAAGAAATTTCTATTACTGACTTCAATTAATGCTTTATAATTTTACCGATAAAACTTAACTAGTTATTTAAATGCCTATTAACCTCTGTTTAAAAAGTACGTACCTCTTTATATAAATATATAAACGTAATTGTTGGCCTAGTGGCTTGAGCGTGCGAGTCTCATCCCTGAGATCGTAAGTTCGAACCCCAGCTGAGCACCAATCTTTTTTGTCTACGTGGCCGTTTAACACTCGCCCGTACGGTGAATGAAGACATCGTGAGGAAACCGGTATGCCTTAGATCTGAAAATCCGACGGCATGCGTCAGGCACAGAAGGCTGATCGCCTACTTGCCTTTTAGTAAAAGCATGATCGGATCGCATACAGAAATCTGAGGACTAGACCAAGTGTTTTAGTGTCAGTGGCTTTTTTACCTAAACCGTTTAGAGAGTCCTTTCGAAATTTGAAATTTATTAATTATTTTACAGAATAATATAATAAAATCATGAAATGTTACATTAGAAGACCACTAAGGTTTGTATAAATGTAACCATAGCAGCAGTCTTGTTTAGGAGCGCGACAAATGCATTTGTCTTTTTTCAATTTACTTTTTATCTTGGTTAACGTTAGGCTATCTAATAAGTGACTAGGTAGTCCATTTATTAACCGCGGTAGCAAAAACCTTAACGTTCTCTCACCATATTGTTTATATTGTGTATTGTTTGCTCTCGATGTACAGAGATATCTATTAGGTAGAGACGATTGTTTAGAATGATAACTAAAGTAGGTATCTACGCAATCGTCACATATAATGGTATTTCCGCTGTAATGCCAAAAGTAATGTAGTCAAAACTGTGATAGATTTTATTAAAAGGTAAATACATAAGTGTCCCTGTGGTCTACACTGGTCTACCATGGCCTACACTGCCAAAAGAGTGCAGGTCGTTTTTCTCGTCATGCCGCGCTAAACGACATTATACGCCGCTCTTGCCTCCGTCAATGTTCCAGCAATTGGAATGGAGCCAACAGGCATCGAAAGAGACGATGGCAAGCGGCCGGATGGAATGTCTTTGATCCCTTGGAAAATGGGACGGGCTTTAGTATGGGATGCTACCTGTGTAGACACCTTTGCCCCGTCTCATCTCCTTCGGACAAGCAAAAAAGCTGGCGCGGCCGCAGAACAGGCAGAAATTAACAAACGGCACAAATATAAGAGTCTTTCCTCCAACTTCAATTTTGTTCCCTTTGGAGTAGAGACTCTTGGGCCGTGGGGTTCAAGTGCACAGGCGCTTATTAAAGATTTAAGTTGGCGCCTGGTAGATAGTACCGGTGACCACAGAGCTGGCACTTTCCTGGCTCAAAGAATAAGTCTCGCAATACAGCGAGGAAATGCTGCCAGCGTTAAAGGTACACTGCCACAGGGACCAAACTTTTTAAATTTGTTTTGATTTTCTTCTTTCTTCTTTAATTATTTTTATTATTACTTTATAGGTTAAGAAAATTGTAAATACTGTATATGTGTAAATAAAATCTTATATCATTAATTTATAAAAAAAAAAAAAATATATTAAAGATAAGTATGTGTACTTATATTTAAATGGACACGAGACTTATGGATTCTAAAAATATTTAAGACTATTGTAAGTGTAATAATTGTGAACTTAGAAACAATTTAACTTTTAAAATGTGAATTTCTATTGATTAATTATAATTAACGTGAGTTACATTTCTGACGTCAAAGAATATAAAAAATAGCTGCGTCTGCAATAAATTATTAATCGAATATTGAGTTTATTAAGTTTTTAATAAATTATTACAATCATACAGAAAATATAATCTGTCTGGAAATTGCAATGTTTTCCGGTATTTTGATGTTAAATATTTAATGTGGTTAAATTAAGCCACATTATATGGAATGTTATTATCATATTTTAAACGTTACAGTTTTAGTAAATTATATTTATTAATTAGCTATTGATTGCATTTCACATAATCAGGAAACATACCGGAGTCGTAGTTCGAACTAATTCTTGAACAACTTTGTCGTACTGCAGTGAGTGCTCGGTGAGAGAGAAGTGAAACTCTTAGGAGTCAAGACTGAAATAATATTTTATTATACTGAAATAGATCCCTTAAACTAATACTTAAAACTAAACCAAAGGTTTACGCGTGGCTACGTTTGTAATTGCACATCGGCTTAGGCGGTCCGAGATTTATTAGTGGGTGCTTTCCAGGTACGCAGTGACTCCACCTACAATTATTATGGAACTGTCACTGTCAGTTGCCATTGTCATCGTAATGACATTCAAGTCAAATTAAACAACAACATTGAAGTCAAATTATTCGATTCGCTAATATAATTACAAATAATCAACTATTGTACAGTCCAGAGTAATAGTAATTTCATAGTCATTATTATTAAGAGTATCAGGCCGAAGCAATGGCGGGTCAGCTTCTATTTGTCGTTAAGTCACGGAGCTCACGAATTACTGATATCGAAACAAATTTGTTCAAACCCGTTTATACCTGTGTTTTATTCGATTCGCCAATATTAATAGATCTACAAAAAAACTACTATTTAATAGTCCATAGTAATAGTGATTCCATAGTCATTATTAATAGGTAAAAGTAATTCATGCCGGAGCAATGGCATTAGTGTCAGCTGCCATTGTCATTATAATTTAATAACGTCAAAGTCAAATTATTTAAAAGCCCTTAACAGTAGTTGTTTTTTTTAATATATTTATTTTACGTAAGTAATAAAATAATGTAACGTTAGAAAAGCACTGTGGTTTGTATACATTGTACCATAGCAGTCTTGTTTAGGAGCGCGACAAATGCATATAAAAGTAGTCTTTTAAATTACTTTTTATGTTGGTTAACGTTAGGCTATCTAATAACTGTCTGGGTAGTCCATTTTTAAGCCGCGGTAGCAAATACCTCAACGTTCTCTCGCCAAATACCTACGTTGTTTGCTCTCGACTTACAGAGCCGTACTTGCGTTAGCGCTCGTGTCGTGTACGTCATCACAATTACTATAACAGGCACTTGTTGGTGCGGTAATACCCTATCCTCGCCCAATGGATGAAGTTGGTCAACACGCCACTTCGACATGGAAAACACCATCTCAACCCGTTGATGCGCAAAAGCATTAATTATTACCCCTTCTCAACCACCGCAGGAGGTCCCGACACGTTCTGACGGATCCGGAGGATCCAATAACATTAGCAAACAACAAATTAATACTACTCAACAGATTTTTGTTGAGTAGTTGTAATTAACCAGATATATAGAAAGATACTTAATTATTATCAAAGAGGATCACTTTTGGGCCAAATACAGATCGAATAGTATAAGTTACTACCCTCTGGCGGGTGACTATTTGTCTTAAAATTAACGATACAAAATGAGTCTGCTATTGCATTGTGGGCTAATATGTAAGTCCCGTAATAATAATATAACTCATCAATATTCGCACGATGTTCAAGTAAAGGTGATGCTCCATTTGAAGTTAAAGGCCGACGCGATTTACCTCAGCGGAATACGTAATTTTGGAGCGAAAATTGACACATTATCGATAAGAAAATATTGATTCTATTTCCAAAGTTTTATTTCGTAGATGGACTATGGTATAGACCAGGCATCAGCATACAACGTGTGAGATAGCGAATGATTGACATATGTCGTATTTACAGTTTTTTTTTTCATTGAAGATTGCTTATTATTGACCAAAATACACATTCGAATGAATAATTCTTGAACAAAGTTCAAGTTCAAGTAGTGACAAAATAAGCTACTTACCGATGAAAGGTTATGTTTGGTTCTTTACGTTCACTATAGCTTTTACAGCCAATTATGCAACAATTCACCATGACTGATGCTTTAAATACACCTCTTATAAGGATAAAGTCTTAAATTAATATGGGTTTGACCTGGGTTTCACAGATTTATGACAACATTGTGGCAATGTGGCAAATTGGTGAAATTTTGTTTACCTCCAAGCGCTCGGAGGTAAACAAATAAAACCCGATACGCAAATAGAGACAGAAAAACTGATACTTTGTTTCGCTCGCACTTAAGTATTTCACGTTAATGCCTTCTCTCTTTAGTTATTATTGTCATTTTAGAAGCTCATCTAGTTCTATACTCTATCTACGTTTTATTTTATACCGCACCTGATAAATAACTTAAATGCCATAGTCAGGGTATAGACACTCTTTCATTTGGTATCGTTTGCTATACGAATGTTATATCGCGAACTTTGTGTCTACTTCCATTTTTCAGTTCCAATAAGATACGCGTGGTATTTTGATTTCGTTTTCCATACAAATATCAAGATACAAAGTTCCGATCGCATCTGCTGGAGTTTCTATATATCAAAAGATTCTGCAAGCTGAAATGGCGGCAAGTGAGGTTTCCAGCATTTTTAAATCTGCGGGTAAAAGGTTACAATAAAAAAAATACAAATCGGAATAATTCGATTGTACGTTTTGTTTCCTGTACAAAACACAAGTCATTGATTGCAACAGTAAATTATTTACAAATCTCTAAATGTACAACGGGCGTAATCAAAAAATTATCTAAATGCTAAAATTTTAAGTTACAACGACAACTCTATAATATAAAGAAAACTCTATAAATAAAGGAAACATAAAAGGAATTGTACATACGCAAAAGTATGAAGACTACACGCGATACAATGGTTTTCGAAGGTTCAGGGAGTGGCATAAAATTTCCATTAATCGACATGGTGACTCATATCAAGCCCAAGTGACATAAATTATTATAATAAATTCAGGTCATATAATGTATTTTGTATACGGTATTACATATATACGAATATATATTCGGAATAGTTTTACAATAACTATATACTTATTTTAAATGCTCACTTGCACTTCAGCTGTTAACCTTCTTACATGTCCGCATAGGCTCCCATAGCCAAGTGTTTATTTATAGTAATTATATGTTAAATCACTACATTTGGAGTTTATATCTATGTCGTTCCTCAGACACGGAAAAGATAAAGCAACAAAATGTAACCGAATTAAATTTAATGGGTCTTATATACAATTATTGTTTAATACAATTGTTTATTTTTTATTAGCATATGAATGTATGTTACATACAAAGTATGAACATTATATAAGGCAGATTTTGCCTAAAGGGCTACGGGACCTCCTATATATATTAATGTATTGATATGTGTCGACATGTTCTGTGGTATTTATTTAAAACCAAATGTACAAAATTTATTGGTACATACGAAGACATGTCAAAAATTTAGTCTAAAACATGTCGGTTACAACACTATGTTTTTCTTCACCGAACGACGACGTTAAGAGCGGCTAGAAAAAAGTGTCCATGCAAACCGGGGTTTGAACACGCTCAGAGCTCAGGTTTACAGATTTCACTCTTAAACACTTGGCTTAGAACTAATATTATATTACTTATTACTATTAATACTTTATCTTCATAATCTAGATTCATAGATGAATTCATTCATTGATTTATTTTCTATTCGAAAGTTAGTAACATGTAAATATTTGAAGCAGTTATCATTTTCAAGTTTACAAATTAAATTTTGAATTCGATTCCCTTTGTGCAAAGTTGTCTCAATTGTATGGAAATATGTCTCGATGAATCCATCGCCATGCAAATTGCGCACTCAAACTGTGCGATGTAATCAAGGCCTGTAAGTTTAGTATTAGCAATCTATTTGGTGACATCTTTAACTTTGTAACAACTCTATCTTTAACTTTTCATATAGGCTCCATGTTTCATTAAAAACTTTTAATATATCTACTTAGGTGATCAATCCGTCTGTGCCTGACGTGACAATTTTTAGAACTAAGGTATGTCTGTATGCCCGCTATATTGTACTGTACAAGCAATACATGCGCGTAAAAATATTAATCAACACTTACGTATTAATAACATGTAACCTACTTTATATTTGAGCAAAAAATATTTTTGGCAATTGACAGAATTAAAACTGACAATTGTCAATAGAAATAAATGTCAAAGCCTAAAAACAAACGTGAAATATGTGTATATATCTGGAATATAAACTGAAAATTAAAAAGATTTTCTCCTAAGTTCAAAAACCCCTGAGACTCGAGTCTTACGAAGCCCCATTTCCTAACATTCCTTAAAAGCCTTCCTGCCGAGTATTTTAATTAGTGCAGCTTTTCATATTACATGAGATATTCCTAAAATTACAGCATTAAGAGAATATAATACTTGTAAAGACATCGTCATTACAAAATATGTTTTCGCTTTCTTCAGAAACTAAAGACGCAAGTTCTGAGAGATAAGATCAAGTATCCTTTCAGTTAGACTTTTTACAAAACGAAATAAAAAGTCAGTTATGATTAGCTTTTGAGCAGTGTTGGCCCAGTGGCTTCAGCGTGCGACCCTCATACCTGAGGTCGTAGGTTCGATCCCCGGCTGTGCACCAATGGACTTTCTTTCTATGCGCACATTTAACATTTGTTAGAACGGTGAAGGAAAACATCGTGAGAAAACCGACATATCTTAGACCCAAAAAGTCGACGGCGTGTGTCAGGCACTGGAGGCTGATCACCTACATGCCTATTAGATTTAAAAAATTACCATGAAACAGATTCAGAAATCTGAGGCCAAGACTTATAGAGGTTGTAGCGCCACTGATTTTTTTTTATGATTAGCTTTCAATTTTTGTCTCTTTATAACTTATGAATAATTACTTTTTTAATACAGTTGCTCAAAAAGTGGCGTATTGCAGGGACGTATAGCGTTCGGGATGTGGGCTATTACACACTCGTGCTTTTTTTTTACCTTTTCCGAACTAGTGCGTTTTCTTTCCCAACTGTCAAAATAATGTCTATTAAAAAGAAAAAAACAACCACGAAGTTTTTACTAAAAAAAATTCATAGAAATTTTTATGATTCATGCAAATATTTCTAAAAAGAAGCAACTGCTTTGTTTCAATATCAGATTTAATGATTTGATTCAATGAGTTAGGTTAGATTTCATTTCATCTCATTAAATTTCATTTCATATCAATAAAAAATTGTACTGAAGACTTGGCTGTATGGGCATAGTTCCCTTTGCCTACCCAGAATGGGTGAAGAAAAAAAAAATCTGCTTATATTCTTTTACGGTTGGCGCCATTTTCCATAAATGTTCTTTGCGTGTTTAGTTGTTTGTTATATTATATATTAAATATACATGAATCATCATAAGAAATTAATAATAGTTTGTCTCAAACAGTAAATAAATATGCAACCTAAAACTTCTCCAGTTAGTATAAAAAACTGTACCAATGTATATGTGAACAATAATTTGTACAAGAAAAAATGATTAGTTAGTTGAGTTTATTGTGTTTTTATTATTTTATTAAATTGCATAATTTTTTCGCAACTGTATTAAAAATAGTTGTTCAGTACACGTGCGGAACCGTCATTGCAACTTGTTCCGACTGTCAACCCTCACCTTCGGCTGCGCCTCGGCTCGATTTGTCGAAACTCTTTGCAATGACAGGCTTTCCGCACTTGTAATGAAATATACTATTTACTAAATGTTATCTAATTTTGTGTTTGGTTACAGTTTATGCCTAGACTTTTATAAGCTAAGGTGTGTAGGCTTAGCGCTTAATATAAGCTACTTACGTATGCCAAAAACGAATTGGCTTTGCTATATTGAAGTCGTACGTACGTATAGGATTAAATTCTGAGTCGAAAGGCAGCGCTAAGTCTATCTAAAAACATTGGATTCGATATACGGGAGTCATAGGGTCTATTCTGGATCTCAGTCTCTCTCTATGTAAGTGTCTGCTTATACATATTATTATGAGAGAAATATTTTTTATTAAACCTCATATGACACCCGATGAAAATATATTATTGAATAAGTTCCGATGAAATTAATTGATATTTCTACCACAATTTAATTAATAGTGTAGTGAAATTGTATTTTTCATATTAATTGTAGTTTCATAAAACTTTAGTTCAAAATTAAAAAAAAAAATTTTTTTTATTCAGTAACATGTTATCTTTTTAGCAGATATTGGAGCCCCTGAACTAAGTCTAGGGAGACCTGTACATCAGGGAACTCCGCTCTTCCAATGGTATAACGAAATAGTAACTAAACAATAATTGAAACCAAAATACTATATTATAAAGAAAAACAGAAATCTAAGACTAATTACTAAACTAACGATACAGGTTTAAAAGTTGTTTAGTTGATTTGTAAGGTGCAACAGACGATGTTTCATATACATATTCGCTATATTTTAATTTACTTCGGGCTTTTAGGCACATACATAAATTATTTTGTCAAAAGAGCCTCGGTTCTGTGTAGGTTTCGTGATAATTGTATTTTTCTATTAGGCGAGTAGTTGACCAGGCACACACGGCAAGGCATGCCGGTTTCCCAACGATGATTTCCTCCTCCTCCTTAAAGTAATATGTTAAGTTAAATGCGCTTATAGGCAGAAAGTCCATTGGTGCAGAGGTTCAAAGCTGGGACCTCAGGAATGAGAGACGCAAACTGAGGCAATAGGCCAATAGTGCTCAGTTCTATTTACGGCGAAACAATAATTTTGTATCGGTAGTTCAACACCTATAAAAAGCAACGAAACGATACGATAAAAAAAAGAAAAATATACTACTTAATACTAATAGATCGTAGTCTTATATAGAGTAATTTAATTAAATATATAACGTACTTCAGCGGTGTTGTAAGCAGCTGTTTGTAAGAGTGCGACTCTCAACCCTGATCAACACCACCTCAGATCACTTTCAGATCACAGCACAGTGTTGGCTAACATCGCGAAGAAACCGGAATGTTCCAAACTCAAGCATCAACTTGTGAGGCATAGAAGTCTACTTGACTATAAACGAGATTGTTATAACGATAAATGGATGTATATTCATTTTTTTTGGCGTATTATATTATATATTAAGTGTACATTGTGTTACCTATATGAATAAAATATTTTTCATATTTTTTTGATGCAAGGTGAGGTCAAGGGACTGATTAATTTTTATTAGGTAAGCTTACAATGAGAGTTTAAAATTTTAAGGATTCTTCTACTTCTCGGAATATATTTCTGCTCAGTCAGGGAGGAAATTACAATCGATTATTCTCTTTCACTGCAATGTCATGTCATAAAGTTGAACTGAACGCTTTCTAAGTAGTTTTATCTATAGATTATGTTCTATGAATAGTTGGACAATGGCAACTTTAAACCCTTATTCATAAAATCCCAAGCCTAACAGTTTAACTGGAGCAGATCTATCATTCTACATTCTTTTTTGCGCATATTGGTAAGTGCGTTTAAGATACATATGTATGTATGACTGTGCCATAAAGTACAATTTTAAAGCAACGTAGGCGCAAGGAAGACGGTTTAGGGCTCGGGATGACTTCCGTGATTCATAAATGTATAAAGGAGTTGCGACGGTGCCGCGTTTGTGAATCATAATCTTATGCGTTTATATGTATCTTTCTTCGTTCTTCGTTATTCTTAAATTTAGAACTTATTTCTACTGATTGATACTTACTACAAATTGCTATTTTAATAAGAGATTTAATATCTACATTCTCATATAGATACGTTTTGACAGAAACAAAACAGCATTCTCAACATGGCGTGGCATTCTCAACAGGCGCATGTATTAATTTGTTTTATGATTTAATTTTTATAGAAAGGGAAGCAAACTCACCTGATGTTAAACGATACCGCCCATGGACACTCACACTTATTGTGGTACGCTCGTTTCATGAAGGTCCGATTAAACGTATTTTAAGTAAAAGTAAAAGCTGCTATCACTATCAGACAAAATACTTTATAAAAATTATGTTAAATTATGTATTTAGGAAAGTTATTAGCATATTTATATATTATTAAAAAATATATCAAGCCCTAAACAGAGCAATCTGTTTTCCCCTTGTCACCGAAAGTCGTGCTTGTCCTAAAGTTCACTGACAATTCGACGCCTTCTTCACACCCATACATCACACTATCTCTCTTTGACAATTTAATATACCTATAGGGAACCAAAAATAGTTTACTGTTTTTTAGTGCTAATTCAAAAATATTTATTTTAAAATATTAATATTTATTTGTGATATTGTAGCGACACCCGCAATTCGTTTCTACAATACGACAATATCATATCCTGAAAGGCACTAAAAAAGTTATTGCATCCATCAAGCGACAACTTTTCGATTTTAGCCACTGGGACCTTCTGGGTGGCCGTAGTAGCCAAGAGAGACAAGAGTCAGTCCACAATATTAACAATTTAGTATCTTTACGTCTAATAAAACGAAGATTCTAAAGAAATATATTTTACTTATAACAATACCGATTTATGTCCGCAACAGCGCCTTCGGCGACTGCAATGTTGTAGATAATTAGCTTCAATAACAATGAAACTCGAGAATAAAGTTGCAGTGGATATGAGTTTATAAAAAGTCTTAAAACTCCGTTTAGTCTGGTTCTAATAACTATAGTTTAAAAACGATTTATAATGAAATATGTAAAGCTAGATTAGTCAAAATAGTTGAGTAAAATACTTCCTTTACAATATTTTTTAATGTAATAGGAGGCAAACGGAAAGCCAACGCAGAGGAACAATTATGAGACATTCAATCTTTTGTTTGTTTAAGTTCGGACTAAATGCGACATTTTTTTATGTACTTAACTTTTGTTCTTTACTTTTATATTATCTCTATATATATAAAATTCTCGTGTCACAATGTTCTCGTTCTCATACTCCTCCGAAACGACTCGACTGATTCTTATGATTTTTTTAATGCATATTCAGTAAGTCTGAGAATAGGACATCTATTTTTCATCCCCCTAAATGATAAGGGTGGTAGGTACCACCTCTTAAATTTTTATTTTTTAGGCAAAACTTTTTGTTTTTATTTTTTTATGATACAGCATACAAAAATACATACAACATTTAATTGTCACCCCTCTACCATCAACCCCTATTTTTAATAATAGTAGATAGTTATTTTTATTGAACTAATTTTATTTCCTAGAAATAATATAGGTACATGGCAAAACGACGTTTGCCGGTTCAGCTAGTTTTCTATAAATTATTACCTGCACTATCACTCGAATGTAGATCGACGTTAAATTATGGGACATACAGGATGTATGCAAGAAAAATAACAAGAACACTTTTAATGATTGTCTACAAACTAAAGATTTTATTAAAAGAGCAACGTTGCCTAAGCTATTTTAATACCTCTACATTTATAAAAACTAAATTTACGCCGTTTAAACGAAAGTAATTTCTATGTAATGATCCGACTCTTTTCATTACCGCATAAACGCAGTTTATCAGAAAGAGACAAATGCATTTTCAAAATGGCTTTATTATGCTCTGTGTCATATTTCGTGTTCGGCATGAAAAATGTTACTATAAACATTTAATCAATTTCGTTTTTCAAAAAATATTCTCTTAACGAAGGCAATCCAATATTCTTTTGTACCAATAATTGCTTACGTCACAGTCGATATCGACTAGTGGGAAGCAATTCAACACACAGACTGTCCACGTTAATTAAGCTCACCACAGAATGTTTGCACCAGAAAGTAATATTATTCTATAGTCTATAATATTCCAGCCCTGGTTGCCTAGAGTCTCATATCTCTATGGAGACTTGCCATAAATGCAGGAGTCTATGCGTAGGAACAAAAATGTTCTCTCTTTTCTCTCTGGTACTTCAAAAGCTACATACAACGACAGTATAGATTGAATATTTTAGGAAAGTCGCATGACGTCTTTTTTACCCCACATTAGAGTCGTACCCGTGGTCGATATATAAATGAGGCAGATAATTTATTTTCATTACAAAAGCATCGACCTAACCGTGATACATGTTATATTTGAACTATTTTAATCTCGTTGAGACTTCCCAAGGAATAAAAGATATGCTGGCACATATCATTGGTAGCATGAGATAGGACGCATGGAGCATTATACCACGGATTTCTACTAAAAAAGGTATTAATCGGCAGTATACTATTTATACTAGTCTGGACACATATCGATTTTACTTCACAACCCTTGGTTCTCCAGTGTCGGACTGTAACGCGGCTAACTTGTCTAAGTACTTAAAAACCGCAGAGCCCCTTAAAGGTGTTTTTTTTTGGTGTTTAAGGTTGTTTTTCCAGCAATGTACATCAAATAGCTTATGCTGACATTTCTATTCCGACTTTTTGAACTTATGTTAAAAACAATATTTTATTAATTATTATTTAAGCGATTTCTTCCTAATCCAGCAACATTTTGTATCCTAGACAAAAAGACCCACATAAGTGTTTGGTAATAAGTAAAAAAAAGAGTGGGCCGCAACCTTTTGTTTCAGAATTCTGTGTTACATGATTATTTGTTATTTCCAATAGGCAAGTAATCAGCCTTCTGTACCTGATACACGCCAACGAAATTTTAAGCTCTAAGGTGTGTCTGTCTTCTTACGGTGCTTTCCTTCACTGAACGAGCGAGTTCTTAATGCGTAGGAACAGAAAAGCCCTTTGGTGCACAAATGCCAGCTAAAGAATAGTATAGAACTTGTTTCTTGCCATTTATTAAACAAAAGAATGATAAAAAGAAAGAATCGGAGTAAGACTACAATACGCACGACCCATATGAAATAGGCACGTATTGTACTGTATTCATTCATACGTAATCGGCAGTCAGCACCTTTCTGTATCTACCACTAGCGAGAGCGATCCCATGGATGGACGCTACAGACATTTATGTAACTACATCGAAATAGCATACAGTATCGTTAGGTACAAAGTAAAAATGATATTTTAAAATAACTAATACAAAAGCTAATAGTTCTCTCAGCTCGCTAATGCTCAATACATAATTTATTTGCACAGTGGCCTGGGGTTGTAATAACAAACACAACCGCAAATTTGCACACCACTTAGATATGCCTAAGATGGACTAGTGTAATTTAATGGGAGTCAAAGACTAGCTGATTTATACGGCTTTATGAGAAGGTATTTTTAAAACCGAAAACTACTACTAAAAACTATTTATATGAACTCATCAAATATAATGAATGTAAAATATATAATAAGATTTAAAATAATATAATATACACCAAATTCACTAAAAAGTATATGTTAGTATTTGTATTTCTAATTATTTAAGAACTTTTAAATTTGTTGTTCTAATCTGTTAATTTTAACGAAGCAGAAATTTCTTAGACCCTATATTCCTTAAGTTTTCTTATACTCGAATAAAACTCGATAATATTTGACTTTATTACTTATATTTTCTTTGAGACATTATATCAATTTTTTTACACGCTTTATATTAGCTGCACCTGTATGTATGTATGTAACCGACCCCTTTGAGCTCGATTTTGTCCTACTTTGAACGATCAGATTTAATTCAAACTTTGCGCACCTGTCAAAGATCGATGACAATGCAATAATCCGAAAAAAAAAAAAAAATTACTAAAAAATAAATGATAGTTTAACAACTAGAACACACGCTTTATATAGAAAACTAAACTAAAAAACAGAAAATAAATTTTAATAAATATTAATTAAGAATAATGTAAAAATTTTTAGTAAATATGTTATTAATAGTTTGAATAAGAAAAAAATGTTTTATTGTAAAAAAAGCGTGGGGTGCATGGTGTCAAAAGTTATGAATATTTAATTGACAGATATGAGAAGGATTATCATTTCGATAATATCTTGAAAAGCACCCCGCTTTTTTTACAATAAAACATTTTTTTTCTTATTCAAACTATTAATAACTTATATTTTTTTAAATTTATTTTCTGTTTTTTAGTTTAGTTTTCTAAATAAAGCGAGTGTTCTAGTTTTTTTTAACTATTATTTATTGTTTATTTTTAAGTTAATTTTTTTTTTGATAAATTTAATCAAAGTATAAGACCGCAAATGAGTGTCAACCAGAGACTTAATTCTGATATTTATCATTGCGTTTGTATACATTTTTAATGGCTAATTTATTATTAATTTATCTAGAAATAAAAAATAAAAATATTATTAGTTTTAGTTGTCATGCAGCAGAATTTTTATAAGTAATATAATAAACTTGTGGCGTTTTATTTAAACATGTACCTATTAAAAAGCTTTGTTCACAAAAAAAAATAAACAAAGTAAGGTTATCGCAAGAGATCTCTTGCAGGTAACTGGTAAAAATTAAAATTAAATATAACAATCTTAAACAAGAAAATATCTTTTTTTTATGTAATAGGAGGCAAACGGGCAGGAGGCTCACCTGATGTTAAGTGATACCGCCGCCCATGGACTCTCACAATGCCTGAAAAGCAAATGGGCCCCCAAGGGTAGGACGCAAAAAAAGACCGCATCCCATCCCAATCTGCTGACTTATAGAACCACACGCGGCGACAGCCCGCGAAGCTAGGCCGTAGAGGGCGCGTGAACGGCACAATGCTCCGGACCTTTCGAACTCACCCAGCGAAAAGTGAGTTACAGAATCGCAAGGCTGTGGGCTCCGTGAATCGCTCTCACTTCACGCCGGTTTTCTGAGAGACAGTGGTACTGCCCCGGTCGTGCCTGCCCATTTGGCTGAAGCCCGAAGGCAACAGCATGGCACTCCCACTAGGAGGGGGTTGACTGATTGCGCTGATGAAATAACCTCTGTCATAGGTTATTTCACCAGTGGGCGATGGGGTCGTCACGTCCCGACGCCGGAGAAAACGTAATAAAAAACTTAATAGAAAAATAAACATAACGATATATTACAGAAATACTTGTACTATTTCAATAATAATATTGGTTAGAGATATATGACATAGACAACGGGTGCTTAGATAAGAGATGTTTAAAATATGATTGGGATGATGCGTCACTAAATAAATTTAATTTTTGTTGTAAGTAAGCATTTTTAACCCCTCTCAGTAAGAGTTTCGTAGTATGCGAGTAAATATCAATAACAGTGTATTATTCCCAATAAAATTTAAGAGAGACAAAGGCAACTCTGTCAATAAGAACTAAAACGTAATGTAAAGAAATGTTCCTTTAGAATTTTTGAAGATGGTTAAAAAGACCACCAGACCTCGAGACCGATCCCCTTCTCGCTGGACCTATCTATTAAAGGTTCTTACAGGTCTTACCATCACCCAGGAGCAGAGGCTTGACGATTACTGAGGAGAGTGGGGGAAAGTGTGCTAGTAATACGACCTTCAGAAATTGAGAGCGCTACTTAGCAAAGAAGAAAAATCTGTAAAACCTCTCTACAAATCGGTATATATAAATAAAATTTGTAAATTAAAGTCAGACCTACATAATTACAAAACTTTATTGATGTACTAGGGCTGTTCAAATAAAAGTTCAGGTTAAAATATGATTATGAGTATGATACAAAAATAATTTAATATGTGTCATTTATTTTTCAATGTAGTCATCATTCAGGATTTTGTATATTTTTCTAATGCCAACATTGTATGTAGTCATCATTCAGGATTTTGTATATTTTTCTAATGCCAACATTCCCTTTTAAAAAAAAAAATCCTGTTCCTTTAAAAAATCGTGTACCGCAGCAACTACTGGACATCATCTTCAAATTTATGACTACTGAGATGTTATTTTAACTACGGAAATAAGTGAAGTCTTATAAATGCGGCCCTAAATATTATTATTTTATTTTTTTCATTAACTAATGAAAGAAAATAAAATAAAAGACACGACGCGGCCGCTATCTTCTCGTATGCTGAGTGTTAAAGTGCAATCCACGAGCTTGCATGCTTATTGGCCTATTTTCTTAAGCTTTTTTTTGCGCTTCTTCTTCTTGTGAGTAACCCTAGAAGTTATTTCAGCCACCTTTTGCTTGATTTATTAATTAATTTTGTGGAGATCACTTACGTACGTGTTGACAGTTTAGTTCTACCCAAAAGTCTCCATAAAATATACTTCAGATGCACTGCTATAGGTAACAAATTTTAAAATTAATTTTTCATAATTATTATTACTTCAGTTAATACACTTAATCATTGTTATCAGTCTTTTTGTGTGTTTAAGAAATAAATTCATGTTGATTAAGAGACCTTAATCATTCCGATTATCCGTTCGGGTTTAAATTAACCTTAACATGTAAAATATTTGATAAAACACTTATTAGATTAAGAGTTTACAGCAATATTTCGATGGCTATATTTCTTTCAAAATATTACGAGATAATCAAGAGTTCAAATAAAAGACAAGTGTCAAAAGTTCATATATACTGATCAAAACAATTACGGGAACAAAACTTTAAAGTAGAACTAAACTTTTTACTTAAGGTTTTAATTATTACTGGCCACTAGATAATGTTAAGGCATTGTCGAAGAAAATAAAAAACAAAAGAGCATCGGCGTTTTGGTTAGCATAGGTCGGTTATCGAAAGCTGGCGGGTTCACAGTACTCACACTAATGCAATTTCACATACAGTATGTTTCAAAATATGATTTTTTTGCCAAGCTATATATTTTAGTCCACTTTGGTTTTAGTAAGGTTGGGTGGGTTGTAAATAAATAAAAATGTGTCAAATACATATAAATATTAGGTGTATACGAGGGTGGATCCAAAAGTTCTAACTTCTAAGCCAGACCAAGAACGTGAAAGAGTAGTTCGTGTAAATAATTTTTCATTTTTCGACATACGCTCCATCTAGCCATGACTTTGTTGGTCGACAAAACGACCTTAGCCGTTTTCGGAGTAGGTGATCCAGATATTTTCCATTGTTTGGACTGTTGCTTTGATTCAGGAGTATGGTGGTGAACCCAGCTTTCAACAAATCAAAAAAAAATCAAATCAGCTTTCAGCTTTCTGCATCTGATGTCAAATGAAATATAACATTTTTTTCATTAAACTGTTTTTATTAAGATGCTTAAAATAATTAAAAACATTGTGCACCATTTCACGAGATTGCCCTGGTAATGTTTGAAAAAAGATCAACATAAACAGTAGCAAAAGCAAAACAATAACTGTCTCTTTTATACTCATAAGCTTGACCGAGCGCGAGAGAGACGGACAGTCTTTTCCATGATGTATTTGCGATTGTATTTCAGTTTGACATCACGCCTCGCGCTTATTCACAGACACTACACAAGCACAAAGTGTAAATGTGTTGAAGCCGTCAGCTTTAAATAACATACCTATAGTCCTATAATAAAGTGGCAGTGTGTCTAGAAACACCTAAAAACAAAGTGACGTCTTTGAATTTTCATTACTTTCTAATCACAGAAAACACATTTTAAGTAGTTTTTTTTCAATTTTTTGAGTATTAATAGAAATTGAAGTGAGCCTTTTGAGTATTGTTATTTCAAAGTCAAAGTCAAATCGTTTATTTCAATTAGACCATCTAAAATGGCACTTTTGAACGTCAAAAAAAAAAAATATAAAGATGATTCTAGTTGCCCCTTCCAAAAGGTAGTTTCGTGTGGAGAAGAATGGGCAAGAAACTCCACACTTACTCTTTTAAAATAGGTTTACAATATTTTGTTACATTTGTTAAATAATTATATGTGAAGACAATGTACTCTTAGAATAAACTACTATACTAAAAAAGTTAGTATACATGTTCCTCACATATTTACAAATATCGAAACCTTAGAATATTAACATTAAAGAGTAATAAAAATATTAAAAAAACACAACAAAACAGTGTGTGAGATACAAAAAAAATAATTACATTTGTAGCATTATATAAATTAAAAAAAATAAAATAATAATAACAAAAATTAACATATTTTTTTTTAGCAAAAATTCAGCAACCAATTTGATTTTGTCCAGGCTATAGAGCCAATCATAGGATTGTCCTATGGAGCAGGACCAGCATGTTTCCAAGCATTCTTATCTTGAATATAATCATCTAATTTGTAATATGCTTGTTTACAAAGTGTACTTTTAATAAAACATTTAAATTTTCGTTCATTTAGTTTTAAAATGTCACAAGGTATTTTATTGTAACATTTCACACAGTACCCCATAAATGAATTTTGAACTTTGGCTAATCTGAAAGATGGTTGAGCTATTTTATCTTTATTTCTAGTACTAAAATTATGTCTTTCATTTATTTTACTAAAAAGATGTAGATTCTTTCTTACATACATAATATTTTCATAAATGAATTGGCAAGGTACTGTCATAATATTAATCTTTTTAAATAGTTCCCTGAGAGATTCGCAACGACGTAGATTATAAATGGCTCTGACCGCTCTCTTTTGCAAAATAAAAATGGATTCTATGTCAGCAGCCCGACCCCACAGTAAAATGCCGTAAGACATTATGATGTGAAAGTAGCTAAAATAGACCAAACGCGCAGTTTCTACATTGGTTAAATATCTTATCTTTCTAACCGCATAAACGGCTGAGCTCAGCCGCCCCGCAAGAGATGTGATATGAGGTCCCCATTGTAACTTCTCGTCTAGCGTGATGCCTAGGAAAACCGTTTGATTAATAAATTCCAGTTTTCCTTCATTCAACATTATGTCACATTCCTTACTTTTAACATTTGGCAACGTAAATCTAATACATTTAGTTTTTTTATCATTCAGTGCCAAATTGTTTACCGTAAACCAATTTTGGACCCGAAGAATAGAGTTATTCACGTCGTCACGATTTTGTGACCGTCGATCTACTTTAAAAATTAATGATGTGTCATCTGCAAATAACACCATCTTCGGTTTATTCTGAACTAATTGGGGTAAATCATTTATGTATACTAAAAAGAGGAATGGACCCAATATTGAACCTTGAGGAACGCCCATTGTAATTTCAGACCCTAACGAGTTTATGCCGTTAACCTGAACTTTAACCTGTCTGTTTTTCAAGTAAGATCTTAGTAAGTCCAGAGCTTTGTTCTTAATCCCGTAGTGATTAAGTTTCAGCAGAAGAGTCTCATGGTTTACGCAATCGAACGCCTTCGAAAGGTCGCAAAAGATTCCAATGGCATCTTGTGCTTCCTCCCAAGCGTCAAAAATGTTCTTGATTAGGGAGACACCGGCGTCAGTTGTACAACGCCCTTTGGTGAAACCGTACTGTTGTTCATGAAAGATGGAGTTTTTATTAAAGTGACATAACATTTGATTGAGCATTAACTTTTCAAACACCTTACTGCAAATTTCAGTCCAGAGTATGTTTAATTAATATTAAAAAAAAATTTTTTTTTTATAATTTGCATGTAGTAAATTTTTTGAACTTTTTTCAATCAATATTTTTAATCAGGGTAGTATTATATATGTATCACTATAACCTTCTTTTATACTAAAGATGTATATATACTTTAGTGTCACATAAAAAATATACACATAAATAATTAATTGATTAAAAACAACCTAACGTTTGCATATTCTATGGGCTTCATACGTTCGATTGGTATAGAATTTATCTAATAATCATACCGGTGAAATGTTTAAAAAAATATTTTTTTTTAAATTAATTAAACATACTCTGGACTGAAATTTGCTAGGCAACCCATATGGATTATATTTATTGACATATTAAATTATATATAAAATAAGTTTCATTAAATAAGCATCTCGGTGAAGGTCGTTGTATAGCGGGATCTTAGACCAATTGAAGCGAGTGAGTTTAGGTCATAATGCCAGATCTGACTGAATTGCATGTCTAATGAGCTATCGCTTTGCTTGAAGAGGGTCGAACTATGCGTTATGTAGGAAATGATCTAGGAGTAGCCCCTTCTGTTATCTACAGACTTTGGAAGCGATACCGTGAGACGGGAGAATACTCACGAAGGCGTGGTCAAGGTCGAAAGAGAAAAACTACACGTTTGCAAGATCGCTACATCGTCAACTGTGCTGTACGTAACCGCACCACAACTGCAAGAGATCTACAAAATACACTAAGGACGGCTACTGGTGTAGAAATTTCCGACCAGACGGTAAGAAATAGGTTGTTGGAAGCCAATTTGAGATCACGCCGACCAGTTCGGGCTGTGCGTCTAACAATTCAACATAGACAAGCTCGCCGACAGTTCGCGCAAAATCACGCTAATTGGCAACTTCGACATTGGAGGCCAGTGCTTTTTACTGACGAATCACGATTCCGTCTAACACGTTGCGATGGTCGTCTCCGTGTTTACAGATGCCCAGGCGAGCGATACAGTGCAGCAGCAGTCCAGGAATATGACAAATTTGAATGTGGCTCTGTGATGGTTTGGGGCGGAGTTAGTTTGGACGAGCGCACAGATCTCGTCGTTGTTCCCGGGCGCTTGTGTGCTCAAACTTACATTGAAAATGTGCTCGAAGATCATGTTTGACCCGCAGCATATGGTATGGGCCCAGATTTTCTTTTAATGCAAGATAATGCCAGGCCGCATACTGCAGCCATCACGTCAGATTACTTACGACAGCAGGAAATCCGTGTAATGGAGTGGCCTTCCATGAGCCCTGACCTAAATCCAATTGAACACATTTGGGACTTGCTTGACAGGCGCATCCGGAAGCGTCCGATTGCACCTCAAACACTGCAGCAGCTCACTGAAGCGTTGATTGAAGAATGGGAGCGAATTCCACAAGAAGATATTCGGAGGATCATACGAAGCATGCCGCGTCGTTGTCAAGCCGTGATTAGGGCTCATGGAGGCCACACACGTTACTGAAAGTCACTAAAGACGAATATTCAAACGATATAAGAATATTTCTTTGATGGACCTTTTTTATCACCAATTAGTTTTTCGTCTACAATGCACATTTTAATTTTTTTGTAATAAAAAAATTCAAATTGATTTTTTTTATTAATTGTAGTAATTAACAAATTAACAAGGTAAAAAATAGCGTACAAGTTAATTTAAATCTAATTTTAGTTTAAGCAATAGAAAGGAGAAAAATCTTGTTCCGCTAATTGTTTTGAGCAGTATATATATTTGCACAATTTAATTAAGTTGAATTACTAAATTACACACTCGGTAAACCAATAAATATAAATATGTAACACATTAAACAATAAAACTTCTTATCTTACTATAGTAGTGATTTAATCATATTGACTCAAATTTGCTGGAAAACAAATCTTTTAATTAATACGAGTTTTTCTAATTAAGATGCAACACACTAACCAAAAATTATTTAATATATACAAAAATTGTAATATAGTTATTCTAAATATAGAGATATTGGATATACAAAAATGTATATGCTGTGACAATGCTCAATAATTGCAAAGGCAGGTTCTGGTCGATGGTTAAGATACCATAGATAGATATAGTTGGAGACTTAGCATTCAGCAAGTGGAGAATGCGGTTAGCATTTCTTACGGTCACTTCTAAAATATACAGTTTAGCATTATTTAAAAAGATTCTTTTTTTATCTAAACTGAATAGTAGGAAACAATAAAGATATAAACATTTTGTCTCGTTAATTTTACTTTCTTTGTGTGCAATGAAGATAACATCTTCTCAAGACGTATGGGGCTCCGTGGGCATCATATGGGTTCAACGAAGAGAAGTGGAAATGCTATATATATATATGCCATTGCTTTATTTTATGCAAATCGTATGACGCATAGTTTAAAATAAAAAAAATATCTCACCATCTGCGGATGGGCACGATACTAGTGCACAACATATGCGTTTTGCTTGCTTTAGCTCATTTGATAGTTTGGATCCTGAAGTACTCATAAGCAGACCCGTGAACAGATATAATGGATATACTACAACAACAGCTAATACCATGTCAATCATTAACCCCTGTAAATAAATAAATGTAGTATCAAAAACACTAACTTTGCAACTCTTAACCTTATTATTTTTTATCTAGTTAGCTAGTTCACAAGTGTACATTGTGTTACCTATATGAATAAATGATTTTGAATTATGAGTTGTTAAATTGTACCCAATAACGAGTAATAATGCAAAAGTAATTTTATTAAACAAAAAATGTATAACTAAACGCGCACTTTTAAATTACCTAATATAACTTTTTGGTAAGTAACAGAGACACAACGCCTATAAACTCAGGCTATAATTAATAACAAACTAGAGTATACTTACTGCAATTGTAAAATATGATAATACGCATAAGAATACGACGTGTGACAATACTAAGAAGGCACCAATGGAACAAAAAATCTGAAAAATGTCAGAAGTTTGGGAGTTTCAGCCGAAAAAAATAATCAAAAGGCCGGCCAAGCCTTCGCAAGTCTTTTGATATTAGGAGTGTCTATAAGGGGTGGGATCAGCATACATCAGTTGAGGCACCATAATTGAATTAAGTGATTAAGTCATAAAATTTTATTTTCTACTATAAAAACGTAGGAATTCAGCAGTCAGCCGAAAACATACAAGAAACCAAATCTACTCGTATTTAATTAGTAAAAAAATGTCTAACCGAGGGCCTGTATATTTCTTCCATGTCTAACATAGATGATAGAACTGCGTGAATACCACGAACTAAATTTTCATTTATATTTGCTTTCAGTCGATTTTCCTCAGTGTCATACAATGAATGTATTTCTGTCAGACCAACAGTCAAATCTTCGCTCATTAGTCTTTTATGTACATTCTTCAGTTCATTAGCTATATATTCCACTCGTACAATATGATACTTCAATTTTAAAATAGTTTCCGCGCTATATGCAATAGGAGTAAGTAACATAAAACATGTTAAATAAAAGCACCCCTCAGTGTAATGTACTTTCAACATTAATATAAGCCAAACGCAGGATCCAACTAAAAAGAATAATGCATAGATATTAGAAATGATTGATAAAACTTTGTTATTCTTAACAAATGCTGAGCCAAGTAGTCTGTCAATTTTTTGGAGCTTCAAAAATAGTTGACAGTTAAGGTCACTTTTATCGAAGTGATTACAAAATACCAAATAACTTGCAATCCACGACATAACTGCATATTGGTATGGAATGTATATCGTATCAAGCATCATTTTGTCCATTCTTCTGATTTCCATTGTCATTAAATAGTAAAATGTTGACGCAGGTATGATTATAGTCCACATAATAAAACAGTAAATAATAAAAGTTTTTTTCGGTGGCGTAACAAATCTGTATTTTATTTCAACTCTTGAATATCCCAACACATTTTGCAGGCGAAGTAGCCATCGAAATATATCTATAAATTCTTCATCTAATATATCTTTTGTTAAGTCTTCCATATCTATTAGGGTAAAATAATGGCCCAAGCGTTGGTTTGGAATCATTTAGATTTATCAACTAACATGAATTTATTACTCGTATTAGACGCTAGATAGCATCAAACGAGTAATCTATAACAGTTATATAAATATTAAATTACCACATACACTTAGAATTGAATGTTATAATCGAAGCTACGAATACGAGGGGTGTTCAAACAAAAGTGATATCAATACATTCTCCTTGGAAAGAAATAAAATAATAACGGGCAGGCATAGGCCAGACACTGAATATATTATTATAAAACAATCAATAATCCTTTGTTTGTAAACATAGAAGTCATTTGTTTGTATCGTGTCGGAACTGTTCAGAAAAATATACCAAGGTACTTGGTACAAGGTACTTAGCTGGTAAATCAAGACCGGATGAAGCGTGAATATGAGCCACATTAGGGGTTCACGCTTCTCCATATTCTTGCACGTTGGTGTGCTGAGTTTAAGCGAGGAAGAACTTCCGTTAACGACTACCTCCATTTGGGACGCCCTATATCTGTAGTGGCAGAACAAATGATTAAAAGATTTGGAAACTTAGTCAGGATTTATAGCAGAAAAAAATGAAGATTTCTATAGGAAGGGTCCATAATATTATACACACGAAAAAAGCGCGCTGTAGCTTGTACGCAGGAGAAATAACAAAGTTGCGCGAGGTAAGCAAAGTTGTTTTGTTTTACCGAGATAAAGCCCCAGCGCACTAGTCCAGAGTTGAGATTGAAGAAGCTGGTTTTGAATTTACAGAACATCCTTCATACTCTCCGGACCAAGCTCCTAGTGATAGAATATCTCATGAGTCATCAATTTGAAGATGATGATCTAGTAATTGCCGCAGTACAAAGATTATAAAGACCTAATAGTACATAAAAATAATAACTATAATTGATGAAACGATTTATATATTGTTTAGGTTTGTAATAAATGACATTTTGTCGTTCTGTCGGTGTAATCATTAGGTATATATACTTATTTTAATTTTTAAATATTTTAGTCACTGATAAACGCCTTTCAACATCCTATACACAATTTAAATCTACATTGAACGTTGAAAGAAGTTAAACAAATCTCGATTTTTTGTATAGTCTTGCAAACTGTTATTATTTATAATTAGCAAATTATTATGTGACATAATATGATAATTCAGCTATATTATTTGACTCATGTTCTAATTTCACGTTGGGCTGATGAGTTTTGTGTATAAACGCAAAGTAGCGAGAATTAAGCTGTATTACACTTACTCGTAGGTGCTTTTGTTTAATCGAGAATATTGAAATCGTATCCATACGCAATAACAATTAAGCAATAAAACATACACAGACACACACTCACGTATACACATAAACACACAGACACACACCCACACGCATACTTACAATTTACGCACACACATACCCCATGTGGTTTCCTTATATATGTATCCCTATAAATATTGCAGCCTATGTAATAATGATTGTTTATCCTCACTAGATTTTTCTCTACTTTATAAGACCTTCTGTCGATCCGAAGTAGTGGAGGCCTGATGACCTGTAACACAGGTACCCTTACCTTTAGCAGGCATCAGTCTCACACAAACTAGCAATTTCCCTAAACAGAAGTAAGACAAATATTTATTTATAATAGTATATAACTGTCACTTGATTATGAAATGAATAACGATTATTATTATTATTAATTAAAAGGATTTAAATGACTGTAATTCCTGATGAATATTAGACAATTACAACTAATCGATCAGTATGTCTTCTGTCGATGCCAATGTGCCGATGTCTTGTAAAAAAATTATTTTATTAAGTATTATTTTACATTTTTTTATAGAACATGGGCGAACTGGCCGGTGGCTCAGGCTGTTCAAATATTACGTAACGCAATTTGGAGGGAGGGGGGGTCTTGTAAAACTTTACGGTGCGTTACAAGGGCGGGAGGGGGTATTTAAACAACGCGTTACATTACATTTTTTTTATTTTTGAAAAGTCAGAGCCTTTTTCGGATATGGAATTTAGAATACTTTAACCTGACCATGACTGGGTCGTGGCAGAGCGGCACAAACTTATTCTTATATGTGTATACACCGGCGTCAACGTGGATCCTGACGGTTTGGGTAAGGAAGAAGCTGTTGGTTACAGCGGTCCGACACACATATCCGCTACGACAAAGGCAATTTTCAGCACTCTGGAGAGTCACTAGCCAAGGTCTGGAGTGGAATGAAAATTGACAGCTACGATGTTTATATAGAAAGCCTGAAGATAGCTTACAGGATCCAGCAGAACCTAATCAGGTGTCGTATAGCGCTCGTCCGTAAATCACAATATTTATTGCAAGTGATGAAATGCGCGGAAGAATCTTGCTGTTGCCGCTCGAGGAGTGCATTAAAATCTGTCGTTATTGACGCCACCCTGTTCAATTCTTTTAACCTCAACAAGCTCGTGGTACCTAGTCAGTTAGACAAAGTATCACGCAAGTTTTCACCACTTTTTGTAAGGTGGTCCGTTGATCTGTCACTTCCTCTTCTTCTTCTTCTTTAAGTGCCTCTCCACTACTGGAGGTTGGCGGTCAGCTCGTCATACTCCTTCTTATTTTTCACCACGCGCATCAGCTGTTCTACGCTGGCCACTCCCGTCCATTCTCTGATATTGCGGAGCCACGACTTCCTCCTTCTGCCAGCGCGTCTTTTCCCCTCGACCTTGCCCATCATGATTACTTGAAGAAGTCGGTACCGTTCGTGTCGAAACACATGTCCCAAGTAACTTATCTTCTTCTTTTTAATGTTCAAAGTGAGTTCTCGGGATCTTTTGGCGCGCCGTAGAACTTCTTCGTTCGTGACTCTATGGACCCAGCTTATCCTCAGCATTCTTCGGTAACACCACATTTCAAAGGCGTCGAGTTTCTTAATGGTTGCCTCCTTCAAGGTCCAAGCTTCGCAACCATACATTACAACTGTTCAGATGTAATATTGAAGCATCCTACTTCGGAGGTGTAAACTGATGTCTTTGTTGCAGAGTACTTTTCTCATTTTGTTGAAGGAAGCACGAGCGATTTCTATTCGGGTCTTCACTTCAATTTCAGACTCCCACGCTTCAGTCACCCATGTGCCTAGGTACTTGTATTTATTGACTCTCTCCAAAGTAGTACCTGCCACCGAGATTGTTGGGTTTAAGTCTACATTTCTGCAAATCACCATATACTTGGTTTTGGCGAGGTTCATTGATAGCACCGCTCTTTTGCTGCACTCATAGACGTGGTCAACTATACTCTGTTGATCTTCAGGTGTTGTTGCTATCAGAGTGGTATCATCGGCGTATCTCAAGTTGTTAATTATTTGCCCATTGATCTTGATACCCCACTCTTTGCCTTCCAGTGCTTCAGAGATAATTGCTTCCGAATATAGATTACAAAGAAGCGGAGACAGAATGCACCCTTGCCTGAATCCACGACAGATTGCAATCGGTTCGGTTTCGTCACCATCCACTCTCACCGTGCTGGTTTGGTTCCAGTAGAGGTTTTGTATTATTCTCATATCCCTGTCATCTATTGCGACTTCTTACGCATAAGTACCTCATGTTTGACACGTTCAAAGGCCTTTTCGTAATCAACAAAACATATAATGACGTCTGTTTGTAAGTCTCTACATTTTTGAACGAGGACATTCAACGAGAATAAATGTATAATCGAGAGAAAAAGTTTTAAGACCTGACTCATCAGACTTATTGTGCGATATTCTGTGCATTTCTTAGCCGTAGGTTTCTTCGGGAGGGTGATGAACGTTGATATTAACCAATCCTTCGGCATAATCCCCGTTGCATAAATACAGTTGAAGAAGTTGGTTACCGCATCCACAAGGTGTTCCTCTATTAGTTGTAGTATCTCCACATGAATTTGATCTGGACCTGGAGATTTTCCAGTTTTGGCTCTCTTTAGAGCTTTTACTACCTCTGCTCTCAATATAGGAGGTCCAGTTTCATTCCCTGGTGTTACTGTGATTCTTCTAGTTGCATCTGCGAACATCTCTTCAACATAGAGTTTCCAAGTAGATTTTTTGCTCTCTATGTCTAATAATACATTACCACTATCATCCACTAACGTATTCCGGTTTGTCCTTTTCCGCAATCCAGCCATCTCTTTGATCTCTTTGTGTAAGTTAAAGCTGTCGTGTTTGGTGTTGAGCTCTTCCAGCCTTACACATTTGTCCTCATAAAATTTAGACCTAGCTGCTCGAATTTTCCTCCTGATTAACTTATTTAGGGCATTGTATGCGTGTGGATCGAATTTTTTAATTAGTCGTCGTTCTTCCATGAGGTCTAAGATTTCACCTTCCATCCACTGTTGTCTTTTGTTATGATGCGTCTGACCCAAAATAGTTTCATTAATGTCGGTAATGGTTCTAACTAGAGCATGATTCACTTTCTCTACAGATGCAGTTGTATTAAAATTTTCTTCTACCCAGCGGTTGATAGCATTGGAGGCTTTTACTCTTTTATCCGGATGTTTGATACTGCGTATATCCGGACGACAGATGATTTTAGTCTTTCTTAGTTTTTTCAGGTTATAGCACATTTTAACTACAACGGGGTTGTGGTCAGAGTTGATATCAGCACCAGGATAGGTTTGAGCACTTTTAATCGAATTTTTGAAACGACTATTTATCGCTATGTAATCTATTTGGTTGCGAACTATGTGATCTGGTGTGTGCGCTGGTGAGGTCCATGTGTAGAGCCTCCTTGGGTGATGTTTGAACAGGGTGTTCGTGACTACCAGTTCATGTTCTTGACAGAACTCAATGAACGATTCGCCCCGTTCATTTCTTACCCCTAATCCATAAGGTTTGATCACTCCTGGTACCTCCCCTGAACCCACCTTTGCGTTTAGATCTCCCATTATAATATTTATGTCATGTTTCTTCGTGTATTGTATAAGATTCCTAACTTCCGCGTAAAATTCATCCAACTCGTTCTGGGGTTTGTCGGCTGTCGGGGCATACACTTGTATGATATTTATGTTCTGCGGTTTAGCTTCCAGACGTAACAGCATACTTCAGTTGGAATGTGGTATGAAACCGCGAACGGCCCGAGCAGTTTCTTTGGTGAGCAGGACTGCCACTCCATAAGGTTCGGTTGAGCCATTTTTACCCGAGTAGTACAGTACTTGGCCCTCTGTGGTCTTATATCGATCGTTTCCTGGCCATTTAGTATCACTAATACCCAACACCCTAATTTCAAGGCGCCTCATTTCTTTGATGACATTTTGTAGTTTCCCATGCTGTTTAAGACTCTTTACGTTCCACGTTCCAATTTTTAGCCTGTGTCGTTGTTTTTGTTCGTGATCCCCTCCGGAGATTCTTCGCACCCCTGACCCATTTAAGGGACGCCGGAGACTCAGGGCCGTGGCTATATTTGTGCTATCCATGCTTAATGATCAGAGCTGATCAACTAGGGAGTTTTATGACGGTGGTTTCCCGTTGCCTTCCGTCATCGCAGATCACCGCCGTACCGCCATCCTGGCTCCGCCGGTAATTCTCGATATGAGCCCATCTCTGGCCTCGATATCGTACTGGCCCTACTGCTGCCTAGCACCAGGCTCGTATTAAGCTCCTACAGCTGAGCTTGCCTCTTCCGCCGATGTCATCGATGTGATGTTCTAGATCTACGCCTTCACCGCCGTTAAGGTCTTCACCTGTAACCCTAGCCAGGGGACCACGTTATACCCCGTGGTGCTGGGTCCTTCCCTGAACTCGGCAATTGAGATGTCCCGAGCCTACAAGAACACTCAATGCCCACCCCCGCAGCTTGGACGCGCCAGAGAAGAATTACTCAAGTGGCCGCCAGAGAACATGACTCTGGTGACCCTTGAGCCGGGTTAACGGTTTTGTATGTTTCCAAAACCGAAGGCTTCCTCTGGAAGGGTTTAATGCTTGGCTTAATGAAGACGAAGTTGATGCAAGTGGTAATAGGCGGAACTTTCTTTGTCTTCTCTCCGAATACCAGCAATGAAAGAGTCTGAGTGGCAGGCAAACCCGCGGACAGTAATCGCAATTGAATTGTGTTTTTACCTACCTACACTTATTTGATTTATGGCTAAATAAAAACATATAACTTAAAAATCTCTTCTTTTGTTTATTACTACTTCAAACGCAATTAATAAAATAACAAAAGTATTATACTTTGTTTAATATAATTATGACTTCAATGGTCACTTAATTGTTACGTAACGTTTAGGGAGTGGGAGTGGGCGTACAAAAAAACGATACGATGCGTTACATGGGGGGGGAGGGAGGTTTAAAATCTTCAAAAATTGCGTTACGTAATACTTGAACGTTCCTTCGTCTGATGTAAAGTAACACTCACACGGCCGGAAAGAAGAGCTGGAAGACCGCTTTTATACAACCGATCCGTAAAAAAGGTGATCGCTCTGATCCGTCCAACTATCTACTATATAATTAACACTTTTTATAAAAAAACGGTCAATTGTCATAATATTCATAGACACTTGGTTATTCAGCTAAAAACTCCCTCCACTTACCAAGACGTAAAATAAAATTGGTTAAGAGAATGCCATGAGATTCCAAAAATGAGGTGAGTAAAGAAAAGTGCTGCAAGTGAAGCGAGTTGCAATCACGGATTATCAGAATGCCGCAGGTTTAAGTTAAAAATTATAACGTATAGGGATCTACACCACACAAAATACAGACGTAGAAACTCAAATTATATGAAATAATAAACCAGAACCAGTAGCTCTGCAACCAATTACACTAAAACGGTTAGAATTTTCCTTCTCATAGGAGGAGTAAGGAATCAATGTTTCATTTTAACTCTTGAATATCCCATAATATTTTTATTTAATATTTTCCCATAATATTTTGGAAATAATGTATATGTATCGAAATATTTCTACAAAATCTGCATCTAACATGTCTTTTGTTAAATCTTCCATCTCTCAAAATAAAAAATTATCGAAGTGATTTAGAAATTTCGACCAAGGTGTTTTTTTTTATATTTAATGCAACAAAAATTAAATCATTGTGGAAATTCATATAGAAATTATTTCAGACGAAACTTTTTTATGTCATACTGTAATTCGATTTGTCGATGTAATCATTAACACATTCAACAAAGTTCTTTTAATAAATTTTTCTTTAGTATAAGATCCACAAGACCTTCACCGAGTGCTTATTAATGAAACTTATTTATATTTTAGATTAAAGATGACCATATTTCCAGATGAAAATATTTTTTTTTTTTTATAATTTGCATGGTAAATGTTTTGAACTTTTTCAATAATATTCGTGTAATTATATATGTACACTATCGTCATGTAAAAATACACATAAATAATACACATTCAATCGCATAGTTCTTTTCAAAATTTTGAAATATTTTTTTTTAAATTAATTAAACATACTTACTGAATTTGTCCATAATAATTATACATAATACATTAAAAAAACATCGGGGGGGGGGTGTTTTTTGGGGGATCTTAGACCATTACCGATACACGCCTTTCAACCTCCTATATGGCATTCGAATTTGTTTTGTACTGATAAACCGCATTTAACAGACAAGATGACGGATGTTTAAAATTAACTGTATTGCATGTAACATTATTTTCATAGAAACAATTATCAGGCTTTCAATATTTATTGTGTCGCCGGGATTCGAAACCAACACATGTAGGTTATAGATTAGTGAAGAGAACCAAAGTACAATCCCACAAAACATATATTGTACGTCATGAACGTATTGGATTTTAGATTTACTGTAGGGTATTTAGTATTTGAAAGACACTAGTAATTAGCAAGTATCTTTAATTCTATATTCGTCTATAAACAATTTGTTGAAAACACTAATAAATAATTCGTGCGAAGTGGCTTAGTTTATAACCTAGGACCCAAAGTAGATCTTACATTATTGATTCTTAATTAGTATATTGCATGTACAAAAAGGTATACGATGTGACTATATTAAAAAGTTGATGAGGCATGTTCTGGTCAATAGTGAAGATACCATATATGGATATAGTTGGAGACTTTGCATTCAACAGGAGAAGCATTCGGTTGGCGTTTTTTACTGTTTCTTCTGAAAGATAGAGTTGCATATTCATTATGTATAGACAAAACGTGTTATACAAAACAAATTATGAATATATAGTAAAAAATTAATGACATATTATTTATTTCGTTTAGAAAAAGTTATAGCAGAGAGTATAATGTTAGTTCTTCTTATTCGTTCTACGCCCTTGATTTGAGAACAAAGTATAAATAGTGTAAGTATAATTATAAAAGCTTCTGATTTTTATTGACGTTTATAACTTTGACGCTAAACCACGTAACCAGTTGTATAATTTAATATAAAATATAAGTAAAGACTATTGGGATTTAATCAAGATGTAGACTACCAAGGGGACCTTCTTTATGAGGGAATGCGGTTGGTAGTCGTGCCGGTCTAAGACGGTTGCGTATTTAGATGACTGTATAAGCTGATTCATTACAGTATGAAAAGTTGAACGGTGGTGATAAACATGTTAGATGGTAAAAAAGGCAAATTGGATGCGACTGATTATAAGCAAGCTGGTGAACTCACTACTTCCTTCATTTATTTCAACTCAATCTTTATAGTGATTAAAATAAATAAAGTACCTAGAAAAAGAATGCTTATATCTCACCATCTGCAGATGGACATGAAATGATTGCAGAGCAAAGTCGTTTTGTTTGCTTAAGCAATTCCGATAATGTATGCCCATAAAAAGCCATCAGCAAAAACATGAATAGACATGGTAGGTATAATATTAAGAAACAAAATCCAATTACATTAAACCCGTCCTGAAATCAGGTTGTTAGTTGAGTTTACCAGATTAAGCACATGTTTAACGCATTGTCACTTATATTTTACAAAATTTTACTACAGAAATTAAAAAGTTCGTGTACATAAAAACGATTTCGTTGTCGTTCGGCGCGCTTCAAAACTTCGAAACGTTTTTTTTTATTGTGATTGGACAACAGCATCTCTAGTATAATACGAGTTGAAACAATTAAATTCATACATCCTATTTTAGACTATCCATCACCCTCGTATCAATAAAGTCAGTTGCAAAGCTATTTTTTATTGTATAAATCAGAGATACAGAGATTATATAATAGGCTTAATTTTAGTACTTGTCACAATTTTCTATTAACGAAAGAAACAAAAACTTGATTGGTAAATAACGATTAAATTATACTTACTCTTTTCTTCAAATATCCAATTAGCATTAAGAAGATGCAATGTGATAGCATTAACAGTGCTACCATTCCACAGAAAATCTGAAATCAGAAACATGATTTGTGGGCTATTTCAACGTGTTATCCAAAGTTAGTGTTACATTAAAAAAATCCCTCTACACTTACTATATTTTATTATTATTTTTTGAATCCAATTATAATAAAAGAGCTTACCGAATGCCTGTATATTTCTTCTATGTTCAACATAGACGACAGAACAGCGTGTATGCCGCGAACTAGCCTTTCTGTTATTTGTGCTCCCTGTTCCTCAGTGTTATACAATGAATGGCTTCGTGATAGACTATCTTTTGATTCCTCGCTCTTAAAATTGCTATGCAAGTCTTTTAATTCATTTAAAATATATTCCATTCTGACAATGAGATATTTTAATATGATAATAAATAATAAGGTTTCCACAGTATACGCCATTGGACTAAGTATCATGAAAATAGTTAAGGAAAAACATCCGTCAGTATGATATATAGATGCTATTGTGTATAACCAAACAATACTTCCTCCGCATATCATTACAATACAAGTCTTAGGTAATATTGAAAGAAATTTATTATTTTTAACAAATTCTGCGCCAAGTATTTTGTCAATTTTATGGATCTTTAAAAATACTCGACAGTTTAAATCGCTATTATCAAAATGATTACAATACACAAGATAACTTGAAATCCATGTCATAACAGCATATTGGTATGGAAAGGAAGATGCATCTATCAATGTAAAGATCTCGGTTTCAATCACTTTAGAGGTCATAAGAAAATAAAACGTCGACGAGGGTATTATTATAATCCACAGAATAAAACAGTAAATAATATAAGTGGTCCTCGGCGGCGTAACGGATCCGTCCTTAAACTCAACTCTTGAATATCCCAAAATATTTTGCAAGTAATGATTCCATCGAAATATGTCTATAAAATCTTCATCCAATATGTCGTTTGATAAGTCTTCCATATTTGAAGTTGTCAGAGCCGTGTTCGGAATGATTTAGATTTCTTAACTTCCATGAAATCATTAGTTGATTATATCATTTATACTAGATTATTATTAGTACTAGATTTTTATTACTAGATAGATTATTACTAGATTTTATCAAATAAGTGATCCATATCAGTGTGCTATATAGAAGGTAATGGAATTATAATTTCAACAACGCTATTTATATGTTTATAGAACTCTAATAAAATTTGGTTTCATCTGAATTCCAATAATAGAATGATTAACTAAGAATTGACTCAATAAAAAAAAATTTTTATTATGGAATATAAGATACAGGTATCACTTATTCCACGTCATTAAATTTGAATCTGTCGGCATCCCTACTCATCGGCAAAGAAGACAGAGGGTGTAGGCCGAGAGAAAAAGTCGGCGTGAAAAACTCTCGGTACTCTTTTAAAATAGCAAATCATCAAACAAAACTTATTTAAAACAAATATCGCAAATTAATTAGAAGTAGCCTGTCTAGCACTAGTCCCAGGCCCTTTTATCAACTAGATAATCGTTAACTTTATAGTAAGCCTTTTGACACAGCTTTTCTTTAATACATTTCTTAAATTAATAAAAGGCAAAGATGAAAGAGCCTCTGGGATTTTATTAAGGAAAAGTATCCCTTTTCCCAAAAAAGAATTACTAACTTTAGATAGTCTAGTACGGGGAAATTGCAGCCTGCGTTTGTTCCGAGTATTAACATTGTGCTTATGTTCTATTCTAGTAAACTTATCACTATTTTTGTATACAAACATAATAGTTTCATAAATATATTGCGAGGGAAAGGTAAGTATATTAATTTCCTAGAATTTATCTTTCAGAGATTCCCTACATTTTAAATTATAGATTGCACGAATAGCCCTCTTCTGCAGGATGAAAATAGTTTCGATATCAGCAGCATGACCCCATAATAATATAAGCCATAAGTCTTAATGACTTGAAAGTAACTAAGATAAACAAGTCTAGCTGTATCGACATCAGTATCAGTATCGTATATTCAAGTTTTTTCTTTGATATTAATTCCATAATCTACCACTCTACCAGACTCAGGGCAAGATCTATAGAGCGCACATAGACTTTGCTCAGACTTTACTTACGAAAAACTTTGCTTAGTGTACACTAAGCATAAACTATGATTTAGTATTTATAGACATTTTAACGGTGAGATTAAGCTAAGCACAAGCTAAGACAGGAAATGTCAAAATACAAATTGATGTTTCATTTCATGCAATACTTTCTTAATTAGCCTTTAAAAAAAAGTAAACAATAACAAATATTTAAACATCTAAAACGGTACACATCTATCTTCAATTTATTTTTATTTTTTATATTAAATTTATAATTTAGAAATAATAAATTAATATTTTTTATTAAAGATATTAGAAACAAGAGAACTTTATAAAATAAAATTTAAGTTTTCTTTTTGTTTTTATATTTGATCTTTCTTTAAAACAACGACTGGCTTTGTGACTTGGACCTGGACCAATCTGGTTCTTATACCTACTTAAGATCTACGCATTCCCGAAGCACTGTGACGTTTTGTGATTTGGCTTTGTTACATGGATCGCTTGGAAATATCAATATCGACAGTGACATAATGGAGAATATAGAGAGAGTTCTATCTTCAATAGAAAACATTGAAAGGGTAGGAACTGCAGCCGATATGAATCCACGAATGCCTAAAGTATATGTTCGGAACGAATACAACCAAAATCCTTTCGAGCTGTACGGTGAGAATTAATTCAAACGAAGGTAGAGTTTTTTGAAACACACGGTATTAAATGTGATCCTGCCGCTGATCATTACAAACTTGCAACCTCATAACAACAGAGGATCGCCAATTCTACCGCAATTGCAAATACTTATTGCATTAAAATTTTATGCAACTGGATGTTTTCAGGTAATATCATAAATATTTATGGTTTTTCGATTTGATATATTATACCTATGTATTCTCAAATGATTTTAAATACATATGTTGAAGACATTTGTCTTCTGACTTTCAGAAACATAACATATATGTAACTAATAATAATTCATTGACATTACAGATGGTGTGTGGTGATCTAAACAGCATAAGCCAATCTACAGTCTGTTTAATAAAGTCTCTGCAGAGTTGAGTAAATTACTTCCTTGATTTGTAAATTTTCCAAGAAATATGAACACAGTCAAAAGGAAGTTTGAAGAATTAGGAAGATCTAATACTCACCATGGCCTTAAAAGTATAATCGGAGCTATTGACTGCACCCATATAAAAATTTATAGACTCAAAGGTATCGCCCACTCAAACTCAAACTCAAAATATCTTTATTCGTGTAGGTAAACAAGTACACTTACGAATTGTCAAGTTAAATTAATTGTAAATTTGCATTTACTACCAGTTCGCAAGTCAAGGGCGTAGAGCGGGTAAGAAGAACTGGCAAGAAACTTTTCGCCACTCTTTTTAATCGCCAAGTATTGTCATACAAATTGTTTGAACTGGAGCAAATCAATCCCAAGGATTAGGATCATTTAAGTATTCCTCAAATTTATAAAAAGCTTTATTGATTAATTTTCGTTTAACGAGGGCTTTGAATATATTTAGTGATAATTCTCTAATATCGCTTGGGAGTTTGTTGTAAAAACGAATACAATTTCCATATAAGGAGTGGTTTATCTTTTGGAGCCTGGTTGGTCGTACACTCAAATTAGTCTGACTCATACAGAAATAGAAAAGGGTATTTTTCTGTAAATGTGCAAGCAATATGGAAATATTTGATATAGTGACTAGGTGGCCTGGCAGTTCACACGACAGCAGGATATTTAGAAACTGCCAGGCGTATGCAAGACTGCTAAATGGTGAACTAGGAGTTTTAGTAGGTGACAGCGGTTATCCAGCATTTAACTTCATGTTAACACCACTTTTAAATCCAATGACAAGAGCTGACAGTAATTATTCTCAAATAAGAACTAGAAATATTGTTGAAAGGTTTTTCAGAGTGTGGAAAAGGAAAATTTCCATGTTTGCAGCTAGGACTACGTTCAAAATTGACAAATGCTAGTAATATAATTATAGCTTGTGCTGTATTGCATAATATAGGTATACAGAGAGGGGATGCTTATACACCAGAAGTTGAAGAACACAGAGACAATGAAAGATCTCCTACAGGTCTAGCATTCCGGCAATCTGTGATCGCACAATTTAACTAGGTAATTGGTTTGGTAATAAAGAATATTAAAACAAAACTTGTTTCATTTTAATCATTTATTTTCTGATTCTTTTTTTAACTGTAAAATTTCTAATACTTACTAATTTATATTTTTGTTGAAATTCTATTTCTAACTGATTTTTTAATTTCATATGTATTCTTCTATCTCAATTTTTTGAGGGTGGTCCGGTAATAAAAGGTAGAAGATTCAGCAAACGAAAATAACAGATGTGAAGGGAGAGACGAAGTCGGATTGGTTATAGTTTGAATTTCGTTGTCACCATAATATGCCAGGGCTGCCAGGTGACATACAATATCACACCAGTTATTTTTAAGATCTCTCAAAAATGGGGTTTGAACACTAATAATATAAGTAAACAACAATAAATACCATAATAATGTGTAATTATTTCATTTCTTGTATTTCATAGGTATTTATCAAGATCATTTATCATTTCTTTGAATTCAAATCCTATTTTTCCCAAAGTCTATGGAACTCCAGTATAAGATGGCAACACCGTTAATTAAAAACCGACAAAAATAAAAAGTCAAGTAAAAGATATGATGGTAAAGAAAATTTTGGGCTATTATTTTTGTTAGGCTTATAGTCAAAGTTATTGGTATAGTCCTTTTCATGAAAGAAGTCCCGCGGAGATTTTTGGAACTAAATTTGACAGGTCGGCCATGTTGTCGTTCGTCGATGTTATCAATTTCATTTGTTACGGTAGATTTTTGTGAGTTTTAAACTAGCTTAGTGCATTTTAAAGATTGTTTACAATGCCAAAAGTTGTAAAAAGTTCGGCTCGAGAAATGATATTGAAGGTGAAAGAGTTTTGTGAAGCGGAACATAAGAATCAAGGTGTTTAATACCACTAAACAATGTTCGGAAGAGAGTCGCCGCCATAACAGGTACTTTTTTAGAGTTGCCACATAATAATTTTTTGCTGTTTTGATGGGACTTTTATGATATAAATTCATTTTTGCGTGATGCAACTAGGTAACTGATATTAAAACATATATTACATAGTACATAAGCATTATAAATTTATAGTTACTATTATTTTTAATTGTTCATTATTTAATTGCAGGTGTGTCAGAGAGAACTGTAACAAGAATTACCAAAGAAGGTATAACAGCGGCGAGTCCTTCGAAAAAAATTGTCACCCCAGGGATGAGTCGCCCGCATCCGAAAGAGTATCAATATAAAAAAGAATAATTATATCTACGGTTAGTGATACTGAAACAGAGTCTGATTCTGTTTCCATCCACTCTTCAGACAGTGATTTTCCTTTGGCCGCTGATTACAATTATTCAATATAACTCTGAATAAATTTTTTTTATGCTTTTCTTTACCCTATTTTCTCATTTATTCCCTGTAAGTAGGTAGAATACCGCTTATATAAGTAAATAAAAATATACTTTTTACATAACAGAAATATTGTTTCATCGAAGTATGCAGAAAATAGTATTTGATAAATTACATATTATGCTAAATGTAAAATAGGTAAATTTTTTACTCATAAATGGCAACATTATGTCGCGCGATTGCAGCGCTGCGTCTGGGGGACTTCTTTCATGAAAAGGACTCTAAGTCGTCGATTTCGTGGACTTGAGATTAAGCTAAGCTAATAATCAGAGAGATTCGCAGTTTGCTCTATAAATGGCGACTGTGACTTAACTCGAAAGTTAAGTCTGAGCAATGTCTAAGTGCGCTCTATAGATCTTGCCCTCAGACTAACACGCCTATATAGTCTGTCTCACTCTAACGCATACCGGCTGCACCCGATGTGAGACGTCACGTTACGTCACCGTGTATTAGGTTATTTTCGTTACGGAATTTCTGGATTCGGTCTCCACACTCAAGGCCCGCGATAGAAGCTATGCAATAGCTTTAATAATAAATAATAAATTCTTTATTTGTTTAGCTATGTACCTACAATAGAATTCAGATTGAGGCCTCCCTAGTATGTCTGAGACCTGTGACAGAGAAGCTTTGCTCTTCTATAAATTAACAAAGTTTCAACAAAATAACCAACACAATTGGTTTTAAAACGAGGGTACTGTAAAAATAATAAATATATGAATATATGATGATGACGGTGTAATTGTGTGTGTGCGAACTACGAAACAAATCTATGTGAAAGTGTGCATGAATAAAAGGAAAAATTTATAACAGAGGATTTAACAATGAAAAAGTCTTGCAGCCTGCGGCGCCCCCACATCCCATGGAATTCATGGAATTTTGTCCCAGCAAATCAAAGTACATACAAGATACTACAGTCAAAACCGTTTATAACGACATCGTTTACAACGACCTATCGGTTATTACAACCAGATTGTATGGTCCCGTCCGAATCCCTAGTAAACTATTCAGTAAAGAAACCGCTTATAACAACATCGGATACAGCGACATATCGCTTACAACGACGAAAGTTTATCGATATTCATCGGATATAACGACCAACCGCTTCTTGTCTCAGTAAAACAAAACAATACAAACGATTTTAAATTTTATATATAAGCATTGAATGAATATTTAGGCATATTATTACCTACGCACTTTCTCCCAACGAACAGTTTCAGCCAACAACGATTTCCGAGGCTCTTAACGCTGTAACGATTTTGCAAAAATTTGTTGCCTTTAACGAACAGTTTGATACTGGTGATACTCATACCTTGAAGAGTATGAAACGTAAAATGCAAAAAATATTTGAGACTGGGCTAAAAAAAAACAGACTGACTGATTACTTTTGTACCTAATTATTTCGTAATAAATATTTTTGTTTCTTTTTTGACTCGTTTACATATTATAATATTAACATACCATATTATAACCCATACCTACCTATTCTAGATCGATAACTATGTACATACATATGTACTGTACTTGTGTACATGACATTGCTTATAACGACTATCGGATATAACGTCGGCAACTATACGGTCCCTTCAATGTCGTTATAACCGGTTTTGACTGTATATATAATTTCTTACGTGACTTAAGTTACCTAATATTTGTTAAGTTTCATTTCATTTTAGTAAATAATAATAAACCAAATGCTAGCAATCATCGCACACTTGAAGTCATAATGATCACTTAAGTTTTTACCATACTCATAAATTGTAACATAGCATTCTTGTTTCCTATAATGCCCAATAGCTCGACTACACTTATATTCTTTATAGGCAATAGAAGTGGAACTCTTAAATAAATCAATTAATCCAGCGTCGCAACCCCACTACCCCTAATTTTATGTTAGTTATAAGCATCAGGTATTAAAAGATTAACGCCGGTTGACATTCAGGTTTAAACAATGAGTTTCATTGAACATCCCTCCAACAACAGCTACCGAACTTAACTCGTGTCACAAAAAAAATGCTAACTACTAGACAAAGTCACTGACGTTAATTAGCTCGTATATAATTGATATACTTTTAATGATGAATGTGTCGTATTAAAATCGTATTAAAAATCAATTTAAACTTTTGTAAACCCTGATTGATATCAGTAAATCCATGTCTCATGGTGACGCTACTTAGTTATTATTAACATCAATTTATTATGTTAAACTTTTCAGAAAGAAATGTTTAAGTATTAATTATTATTACTTTCGTCAAATTCGAATCTAATTTATCATAATATATAATAGGAAAATATGAGAGAGAGATATGATATACATTTTTTCCTCCCAAGGTCGCTGTAGCCTTTACTAACACGTTGCCTCATCCGTTATCTAGCAGAGAGCACTACGATACAAGGAATCGTCGTTCATAGTGTCGCGCGTGCAGTTGAGGTTGACAATTTAGCCGGGCATGATATTAGCTCCGTGTTCCTCTCACTCCCCATAATTATCAGTTAAATTAAGCCTGCACTAAAATTATTATAGAACCCCGCGACACTTCTAATAAGCCTTCCGGCGTTGGAAGTGTCCATGGGCGGCTGTTAAAACTTCATTATATGGGATCTACCAGCTCGTTTTTCCATAGAAACCTCAATTTCTATAAAAAAAAATAAAATAAAATAAAATAAAATAAAATAAAATAAAATAAAATAAAATAAAATAAAATAAAATAAAATAAAATAAAATAAAATAAAATAAAATAAAATAAAATAAAATAAAATAAAATAAAATAAAAAAATAAAATAAAATAAAATAAAATAAAATAAAATAAAATAAAATAAAATAAAAATAAAATATGTTTATTATGGAACATAAGATACATGTATCACTTATTCCACATCATTAAATTTGAAGGCATCCCTACTCATCGGCAAAGAAGACAGAGGGTGTAGGCCATATCATATAACTAAAATTAATATAAATTTTTTATAATAAGGACAGCTTTGAAATTTGGAAATTTGCGATTCCCTTAGACGTTCGAGATTCTAACTCTGTTTGTTCTTTGGTCTGTTATTCCTAGGAGGTAAACGATGTTTTCCATCTCTCTTACCTACAGTTTAGCAGCGCTATCTTCTGTAAGCGTTATATTTTTTATTTTGCTTACCCACTTTGTCATAATCAGACATTTTTAGTTTTAACCTATTTTGTTAATAATATTTATTTCTTTGTAAGCGTCTTTGACTCTTAAAGGTGTGTATTTTAATGTTGTTTTTAGCACTCAAATAAACAAACAATTCAAAAAAAATATATTTTACTATGCACACGTAAAATACACGTGAACCACTAGAAAGATTTTTAATTATTCGTGTAGTACAAATTTAGATTATACATATAACAAATAATATTAATTATATAAAATGTCAATGATAGTAATTGACGATCGACAATACCTAGGTTTAAACAATTATATCATATAACCACCAGTATAGAATTATTACAAATATTATGCTATATAGTGTTTATTGCAGAATTAATATTCAACGGTGTAGACCTAGTTGCCTGCGACTCTCATACCAGAGGTCGTAGATTCGATTCCCGGCGGTACAATAATGGTGTTTGTCTCTAACTTCTCTAAGTGCGCATCTAGCACTCACTCCTACGTTAAATGATAGCATCGTGAGGTAACCAGCACATCTCAAATCCAAAAATCGGAGACATATATATCAAACAAAAGGCAATCTGATGCCAAAAATGCAATATAAATTAATTTGGTAGCTTGCGGTTTCTTGCTATGGTATTAATCAGGGTTTAATACCTGTTTATTAAGCATTTCATACACTACTTTATTTAATCTCGTAACGGATTCTATGATAAAACCAAACGTAGTATTAAAAGAAGCACTCTGCGGTTTACATCGGTCGGTGCCCTAGCGAAGGCGCGAGTCACCGCCTTCTTGAAGCCTCGCGTCCGTGGGAACCTTCCGGGACGATTCGGCGACCATGGTCTGAAAGTGATTGGTGAGGAGATCGCGACAGGCGTCAAACGCGTCAGCGTCAGCTAGATTGTCGGGGATGTTGGAGAGGTCAGAGGTTCCGACGGGCTAGAGAGCCTCGTCTAGCTTCTGTGAGTCGACAATGAAGTTGTACCATTCTCTTGGATGTTAGAAGGTCCGAATTCAAAGTGAAACGGGAAGTGACCAGTCTAGTTCGTGTAGCAACTCTACGCTATGGAGCTGGAGCGCTACGTTGCGTATAACCACTACGTCCAAGATGTCTGATCAAAGAAGGCAATACCGCAACGAGTCGGTTGTATGGGGGCAATGACGTTGAAATTGACCACGTCAATAAGCCTACTGAGGGCTCGCCCATTAGGGTTCTGTTTGGGGCTATCCCAGTCCCCGTGCTTGCTGTTGAGGTCCCCGACCAATAAGACTGGGGGGTCCAGCGCAAACACGGTCCTGAGATCGCTCTCTAGGATGTCCTTAGATGGAGAAAGGTACGCGTAACACAGGGTACTCTATGTTGGTTAGGGAGTGCGGGTCTAGCGGCGAGCAGTAGAGCGCACGTCTATTATAGATGAGCGTTCTGCCTTTCGCCGTGGGACGGTCGTTTCTGACCGCGTCGTAGTTCGCGAATCTAGGTGCACGAACGCTGGGCTTGATGAACGAGTCATATAAAATTTACGTCAGCAATAACCAAAATAATACTTTCAAATCTTTTAACCTAAACGGTTCCAAAGGTTTATCTAGATTCCAGTTAAAAGGTTTTCAGTTAGCTTAAAAACCATCGATATTAAATCTATTGAATGAATGAACTTTTCAGCTTATTTTTTTTCCTGACAGAATGTTTGCTTTTTAAAACAGCTCTTCAAATATCTCGCCTAAAATTGGTTTGATAAAAGTTATTTATTTCATTTTAAAGATTCAAAAAATACATAAACGGTTGATGTCTAAAGTAATTAAGGACAAATTTATGATGATGATGATATACTTATTGAAATCTTATAGGTACTGCGTCCTTACTCTGTAACTTCCAATAGCGACATCGATTACGATCCCGAAGTTTTTTTACGTAAGTTCCATGTAGTTCTCTCAATATCCGTGGCGCAGATGTCGCAAATTTAGTATACAAAAGCTCATTATTGAGAGCTTTTGTACAGCGCGATCCTAAATCGGGGGCGTTGTCGGTATCGCTATTGGAAGTACAAAATAAGGGCCCAAGTTTGAGTTTGAAATTTATTATTTATTTATTACAGAAATACATACATTATCCTTACAGACTATGCCAATACGATAATGTCGAGAAACATTAAATAAAATATAATAAAGTAGGTACATATAATATAATATTAAACACATAATATACACAATATCGCTACTGTGAATTCACTCTGCGAGCATATAAATATGTCGATAGTGTCGGAGACAGCACTCAGTAGGCGCAACGTCTTTGATAACGGGGATCTGTGCAACAGACTGGTTCTTGCCCTTGGTATCGAAAATAACCTAGGCCTTCGCCGTCGCACATATCCCATAGGTACTAAGAAACCCAGTTCTTGGAGTACACTTGGGTTGCACACTACACCCCTCAAGACTTTCAGTACGTAGTAGGCCAACTTTATTTTTGACCTGTTGTTTATTTATTTCATAAGTATGATTTATAAAAAAAATCAAGAAAATATTGTGTTTACAAATTTTACAGAAATACACATCATTTATATTAGATCATACAAGCATGGCTAACTAACAAACTGAAGTTGCATGACCCGAAGAATGGACTATTGTTTTAAAATGCCGGCTTGATATCAATAAGGACAACCATTCCCTGGTCTGTCTTGCTTAGACATAATAGAGTGGCCCCTCAGGTCAAGTAAGGGTGATCTTTGGTGATTTGCGCGATCATTATAATTAGCTGCTGTTGCTAGTATTTCTCTATGCTACACCTACAACTTGACTTAACCATAATATTTCATTTAAATTGAGTTGATTCAGTTTCAGGAATGGTTAATACAGTAAGATTTACACCCAGGCTTTCTATTACGTCAATCCAAACACATACAAAAAGTATCTTTCAATTCAAAACATTCCTGAGATAAGTGCGTTTGTTAATAGTATGTGGCGAGCATGGTATTATTAAAAGGCAACACATTTATAACGCGTTATACAATTCTTATTTTAACTTCAATGTACACACGCCATAATTTAGTTCAAAAAATATTTTATTGGTAGAACGGAAATATTCATTTGCAGCGTGTCGTCGTAAATAACGGCATATCTGTCACGCGCAATTGAATATCAGGATTCGAAATACGTGTCACCGGAGAGACAAATCAAAAAACAATAGGTGGTTAATTTTAACACCGTTGTTACTTAATCAAATTATACCGGTACTTGATATAAATTATTGTTTAAATAGTACGGTTAGTTATATTTGTGTTTTATTTGTACTTCCCTTTGCGGAGTCCGATAATGATTCCGTGGCACCACACTAACGTATGCACTACCAGCGAATAGTCATACAATTCGCCTATCAATTAGGATTATATTCAATGTAACTCAACTCAAAAGTCAAAATCATTTATTCCTATAGGTAACTTATGAACACAATGTACACTTATGAACGTCAAAAAAAAATATATGAAGTGTTTCAATTTTTACATTTACTGCCAGTTCTCAAATCAAAGGCGTAGAACGGAAGAGAAGAACTGGCAATAAACTCTCCGGCACTCTTTTTAATCGCCAAGTTTTTTGTTTTACACAACGTTTGTAAGGAGCCGCAACCATTACACCATGTTCCACTTCCACATGACATCTTAAGTAATAAATAATAATAAAATAAATTAAATAATAAAAAAAAACTATTTATCCATGAAGGTAGTAAAAAATATCTTAGTATTAATAAAGGAATTCATGAGTTTTCTCCAGTAATTAAAACATTATTCCTGCGAAGAGATCTTCATAATTAACATAATAGAAACATTTAGCAAAATTTATTTTGTATAATATTTAATGATTCATTCAAATCGAAGCTAAGTGAATATGTTAAAACAAAATTACTTTTAAATTCATATTTCTTTGTTTACTTTTATTTCTAAATTTATTGCATGTACCCTATATTTTATTGTAATTATTTTAAGAACGACTACAATGTTATGTTATCTAGGGAGTATTATTCTCATGTAAGTGACATTTTTGTCTTTTTTGAGAAATAAAGTCTTTAAACCTATGATTTCCAAGATTCTGTTCATATAAAATAATTCACGTTAGTAACACGAAATCTATCTTATAGCAATTAAGTTTTGTGGTAATTGTTTGAGACTTGACAATGTAAAAAATGTTTCAACATTTTCGGAACTTTTCATCTTTTTAACTCAGTGCGACGAACCTGATTAAATATCAAATGATTTCAATTAATTTCGAAAAAATCCACCAAATATTTCAGCGCAATCTCTAGTATTTAATCTCGTCTCGGTTTATGCGCTATGGTTTGTATTCCTCAATAACACGAGAAATCAAATTACTCCTCTTGAGCGTGAAACTTGATAATACAGTAATTGGAATTCCCTTGTAAGAGTCAAGTATAAAACATGGTTAAAAAGATCCAGAATAGATTTCAAATGGGGTGTGGGGCATAAACTGTGTATTTGTTTTATTCTATACTTTAGTAAGTCATATTTTGCTACGCCTCTCCAAGACATCAATATTTCACAGGAGAGCATTTTTTTCACGTTGAAACGAAACAATTTTATATTATTAATTTGTGTATCTATCTGAAACGATATTTTTTTAACCCACAACTTATCTTTAAATTACTCTAAGGTAATAAAGTAATAAATTGATCTGAAAATAAATCATGATTATCTGAGTTGTGATTCTGAAAAACGTCAGACTTTCCGTGATTCCGACAGTCCCATTAAATCCTGTCAATTAGAAAAGAGAATTTTATCTTGAATTAATCAGAAATAATTGGAGCTTGAACAGCGAATTCAGATTTCGGATTGACCCTCGTTAATCAGTTCTTTGGTGTTGTTTTGGTATTTGAAGGTTTTTATTGGCCTAATTAATCTGAAAAGGCTTCGTCAGCCTATCAATTTTAAATATTGAGTATTGCTTAAATGCCAATAACACAAAGCGATCTAAATAAGGGGGTTGGTAGAATCGTGACCAAAACCTAAAATACCTTCTTTTACCAAGTGAGACTATTTTTTTTTGTATTAAAGGTTCTTTACTATTAATGAATTATTCATAGTTAAAATTATATTCTCCGACGATTCGTAAATATAACCCGAGCTCCACTGTAATTTTTAAGTTTGCCTATCAACAACATGACGCGTCACAAAAACACTTTGCAACGCAGATAATACAAGTGGGGTAAATCACCCCAATTTATCAGCACGCGGGTCACGCTTTACAGCCTATGCGCACCTGCTACCGTTATCATTATAATGGATGTATCACTGCTTCATATATAACCCAAGATTTATTCAAAAACGTATCTTGAATCGCTATCTATTCTTGGCAGAGGCATAGAGAAAAAATAGCTTATAATAATAAGATTTGAGCTGGATTCGTATTTTCGATATGAATTTAAGGTGCGTTCTTTACTCCATTTGTTGACAATCTTTAAACATTTGTTAGGTCTGTTTCAAAGTATGATTGACTCAGTTGTGACTTAGCAGTAAGTATGAGTCCGGTTTACATGAACGTAACGGAAACGTGTACGGCTAAGTTTTAACAATAAATGACCCCACTAGGGATAAAGTTCTACAGATCCCTAAAGATCTTTTTAATTATTTCTTACTAAAGAAGCCTGCTAGAAATTATTTGTAGGCGATAGATGCGCCCGTTGCTCTCTTATTTTTTGTATCCTATTTTTTTTATTACTATGCAACAAATGAATGTATATATTGCTATTCATTTTAATCATTAATCACATCTGAAAACAGCTACTGCTTAAATATTCAACTGACAGAATCATTGTAAAGCCTACTGTAACATAAAAGTACTGCATAAATTAAGGCTTGAAACATTAATTTACATAAAACCACGAAATGGGACAACATTATCTTATACATTATATAATTGGTTTTGTTTAAAGTATTTCATGCATGGATGTTTAAGATATTAGAATATATGGAGATAAGAGCAACCTTAATATTAAAGTATGTTGTTTTTCTTTCTTGAACTTTTTACTCGAATGCTGATTATAATAAGACATGCTTAGAAGAAAGCTGTTGTAAAATTAATTCAATGTTGCTGGTGATAGAAGGCTGTTCGGTTTGATTGTGTTCCTCAATGCTTATTTCAAGTAAATGTTTTTTCTATCTACTTCTATAATGAAACAGACGTCATGATTTGTCTGTGCTAATTCTCATAGGAATTCTATTGAATTTTAAACCAGGTCTTTCAGAATATGTGATCTGTTAAATTAGAGCGGGAAAATGTAAAAATATGTATAAAGATAGAAGCTTAGTCTCCTGTACTAAGTGTTTGCATAAATTAGTTTCCCAGTTTTCTTTTAGTGGCTGGTATCATTTGTCTTAAAAATATACTTTAAAATGATAGGACATGCCCTTAATATAATTTAATAAGCGTAAAACTACAAAAATAATCCAGAAATGATTATAACACGTTCGTAAGCCTCTAGCGGACCCTATACTTTATAGATTTATACTCTATCTGCAATGGTCTTTTTTAAATATATTTTTCAATTAACCCCTTTATAAAATGGATTTCAATCACATCATTTCCATCCGTATCACCTCGACGTAGTACGTCGTTCCACAACTGAGCGTTTTTTAAGGCGGTTTTTGTCGCGCACCACCACTATGTGGAACCAGTCACTCACCGTGCGGCTTGATCCCTTGGCGTTGCGTAGAGATGGGGTCCCTCTGTATCTTCTACCGCATTTACCATGGAGAGTGTTCTTGTTCGGACTAATACCTGCAGCCTGTTCAATAATGTACACTGGATATGTAGCACTATAAATTTTTGTGAAACAAAATAAAGAATTTTTGAAAATGAAAAATTGAATACCTGCAGCTGAGTTTCATCACCGGACTTCAAGGCAGAATACAAAATACCATCCATATCACCTCGTGTACGTTCCACAACTGAGCGTTTTTTAAGGCAGTTTTTGCCGCACACCACCACTATGTGGAACCAGTTGTCCACTGAAGTATTTCCGAACCAATTCGACTAAGGGTCCTTCAAGAAAAGAGCGTGCCAATTCTTTAAAGGCCGGCAACGCACTTGCGAGCCTTCTGGCAATGTTAGCCTCCTAGCACATAAAAAAACATCAAAGAGATACAAAAAAAGCACTAACGACTAAAACAAAACACATGTATTTTAATTAATTACTAACGAGTTCTATTAATAATATTTACCCCAATTTAGCTTTAATTAGCATCCTCTGGGTCTTGTTGACCTGTTTCCCTCGGTAACGACAAAGTAAATATTTAGCGACTCATAAAGAGGTCGAAGCTTAAACATACAAGCTGGTATACCAGGTGTTTCTAATGATTGTACACGCCGGAGCAATGGCGCTGGTTTTAGCTGATATTGTCATTGTATGTCACGGAGATCATAAATTTGCAATGTCAAAGTCATATTAATTAAGTTAATATTAAGGAAGAAAGAAATATCTACAAACACTAACAGAAATATCAGTCTGAGTTATAACGTCTTCGGTTTAGCACAACCTCTAATTTTGAACAGGAAATTTATGAATAAATTATCTTATAAGACTATAAAGGAAATATCCGATAAAGGTTAACCTTTTAACGTATTGCCAAGTTGTCTGTTACACTAATGCAGCTATTTTACAATAAAAATTAGTAACAACATAGCACAATTACAGTTTTACGAAATGGTAATAATATTAGTAAGCAAATAACATCAACGATTTACTAAGTTTTTTGTTGCAAATGCGAAAGCTTTTATACTTTATTTTGACTATAAACAAAAATTACTTTGAAGAGAAACAATTAACACTATCAGCGCAATGAACCACAAAAGTTATGCATTGACGCAACACATAGCTGGAATAAATGCCTTGAATTGTAAGCCTCCGGGTTTTTTGGCGTTGGATTAAAATATCTTCCGTGAGTACAGTGATGTTTTAAATTTCAAATGTTCTCAAAAACGTTGAAATAGGTATCTTGATATTCGATTATCTACTAAATAACGACTATTTGATAGTTTGTCTAGTCTAGTCTCTGATAGACTATTACTATAGTAATCTCGTAGTAATTATTATTAAAAGTAATTTATTGTGTCAGAGCAATGGCGTAGTGTCAACTGCCATTGTCATATAATGTAATAACATCAAAGTCTAATTACTTCATAACCGTTAACAGTGGTTTATTTGATATGTCAATGTTGCTAGATCTATATTATCAATTATCGACCCTAATCAATGGTCGATAATAATAAGGACTCAAAATTCACTATTATCATTAAAAGTAATTTATCGTAACTTTAAACCTTTTGGCAACAAAATATTATTGACTTCAATAATTTATTTGCAGGTCCTGCTTTTGTGAGTGAGTGTGAGTTTTAACTCAGGTTGTGCTTTCTCGTTATAGTGCGTAGTTCTCCTTCCCCGTCCACTTTGTCAGTCCTACCCTGTCTTCCCGTCAAATGTCTTTCTCATTCCCTTCGTTTTGTACTATCGCCCTCCGTCATATATAATAATCGAACACATGACATGGTTCCAAACTACAAAAACAATATATGGATAATGATAAATGAAGTAATCTCGTTAATTATGATTACATATATTTAACGAACATTTTTCTATTGATTTACGGGATTACTGCAACTGGCAGTACTTATTGATATTTTGATACAAATGCCAACCACAGAAGCTGAAATACACGTAACGCGAACAACTTTCAGTTTAGTATTCCTACTAAATAAAAAGATTAATAAGTGTATCTACTACTTTTTTAGGCTTGGCCTCAGATTTCTGAAACTGTGTAAGGGTCATTTTGCAGTAAATCTAAAACGCAAGTAGTTGATCGGTCTCCAGTGCCTGACACACGCCAATAAATCAACTTTTTTCATCTAAGACGTGTAGGAATTCCTCACAATATTTCACGTACTTCACCGTTCGATCAACATATGTTAAAATGCGCACATAGATATAAAGTCCTTTGGTGCATTTTCAGGGATGCAAATCCTACACCCAGGTAGCGAAAGCACACGTGAAGCGACTTTAGCCAACTCTGCTAAAAAAATTATTAAATAATACTAATAGGTATACCACTAACAAGTGACATTTATTTATTTCTTATATAAATTAAACTAAGATGCAATTGGTAGAAAGTAAAAAATTATGTTTATTTTAGTTACTTTTCGATTAAATTTGTTATTTCGACACCTAGAATCAAAATAACATTATCATTAACTTCATGTTTAATGTAACGTAACGACTAGAATTCGTGAAGAAAATTCCCGCAGTATGCAAGAGCGGTCTATAGATGTGTGTCTAATTTACTAAAAATACACGACGAGTTGGTCACTTCCACAGTTAAATTTCAATCAAAACATAAAAATATCTGGTGAAACATTATTATAATATTTATGTACAATATAATTCGTTTATATACCATTAGACAAGGTTGTTTGAGAAATAATAGTACCCTCTTCAATTATTAAACCTTTGATTGACATAATGGAAACCAAAGATACTGTATTTATTTAGTGTAATGATGTTTGCCTTCCGTTACTATACCAATATTTATTACAAAATATAGTATTATTTGACAATTTTGGGGTCGATCAAGTATTACGCAAGCACTATACAGCAATGGGAAGGAGAGAGCAGAACGAGAGAGGGAGCGCTTTAGGTCGAATCCTAGGGGTAGAAGACGGGGAGTAAATAGGAGAAGATATGCCCATCTCCTACCTCCTATGTAGTATGCACTGCACCGGAGGTTTTTGAGTGTAACATGCCGTTGAAGTCCCGTAATAATGCGACAGCGACCCCGGAACCTCTGTTTGAACCTCTGAACGCGGCTTTGTAGGAACTATTCTAGGTGGTTTTAGTGGGTATTGCTCACCCAGTCTCTGAATAGCACAGATTTTGGAGTGGGTCCCACTCCTTTTAGGGGTAGGGGATGGCTAATGTTTTTCACCTCGGTATCTAAAAAAAGGGCAGCAATGGGGTATTTGATTTTTTTATTTTTGATGACATCGGGAGATTTAGATATTTACTTTTTTACACATATGGGAACCCACACATTGTCTATGCTTTAAAACGAAATGCATTTTCAAGGTTTCCTATAAATAATGTAGTATATATGTATATGGTTAGGACTTAGATAGTCGCTTAGAACTCAGGGGAATTACCGCGCGCCATTCACTTGTCTTAATTTCTTTCCGTCAATGTTTTGTTTCAATACGATTGACGGTTTGACGTGTTGCTAGCGTAGCAAGTTAACGTTTGTATTACCCTTAATTTACTTTCACCAAAGTTGAATTGTTCAAGATGTCGTATAAACCGACAAAACCAAATTATACCAAAAATTGTTCGAAAGTTTAAAAATTCTCATACAAATACAAAAATAATAAATTTACAGAAGTTAGTTAACGAAGTGTGACGTAATGATAAATTTCCAGCAATGTCTGACAAGGAACTTGATATTATTGTCTCTAATAGAATTGAAGAAGAATTGTAAGCAGCGACTAAGAATAACTCCCATCTACTTCCTTTTTTTTTCAAGGTGAGAGATGAAACCATATTAGGTGTAAGTACTAGAAATTTTACCAAGAACTTTCTCCTTACATTTTGTTATGAAAATATTAATTTAGGCAATTAATAATCAGTACATATAATGACCTTCCTCAAATTTTAGGGGTGATTTTTATTAGATAGATTTATTCTTTGTGATTGACTCCGTAGAATGATCACAAAAACTGAGTGTTACTTTTCTGTATTTCACCTAAGCCTATTTTCTTATTTCTAGAGTTATATCTGCCGCTGAAACAAAAATACATATACTAATGGGGATAAGAGCTTTTGTTACTTTTGGAGACACGGGGGGGAATAAATCTGCTTACGTAATACTTCAACAGCCCTCTTTGGTTAAACAATTCAAGAGTGTTATAGTGTTAAAATTTCGTTAAAGGAATGTGGAAAGATCTTTGATAGTGTCATAGAGTATTAAGTCACATTTTACTGCCATCAAAAACATAACTTGTAAAGACAAGTCTTCTACCGTAAAAAGTTGTGAGAGCCATGTAATAACAAGACGGTTAATTTATTCGTAGAGGTGTATTAGAGGATCTTCTATCTTAAGTTTATTACGTAATTAGCTAACCTAACATCTTATAGTGACCATAACAATAATGAAATTCTTTTCTTTTATTTGTTATATCTGTATATCATCATCATCGTTATGGCCAGCTATGCCATCTAGAGCTGGCGATGTATATGTATACTCTGGATATGATAGAGAAACTGGGTGTCTGGGTTCCGAGCAAGAAACAGAAGCAAAGGTTTGCAGTTTGTTGGATATACCGCGTTGTCATCGCGGTTTTAAAATCATTCAAAATCATTTTGCTAACATTACGGTGCTTAAATTATGTACGATAGTTATACCAAAGTAGCAGATTCCAAAAATGTGATGAAGGGTATTGGCAATAGTCAGTTGGACTGGTAACAATTGCCTCTGGCATTTGGATAACTATTAAACTTTTTGCATTGGACCATTGTTACACGGGCGTAACTTAGCAATATCTGACTATTGTAGACACAACCATTTTTAATAGATACCCGAAATATTTTTTTCAATTGCGACCATTGTTAGCTTTTCGGCTTTCAATATTACATAGACTTTTTTCAGTTTCTAAATTTCACATACGCATTTTATATAAAAATACATACTTCCTATACCTATGAAGTTTAAAATTTTTCAGAAAATGGTTCGATGCATGCACCAATAATTATATATACTAAACCTTTCATCAGCTTTTAGCAGTGTTGGCCTAGCGGCTTCAGTGTGCGACTCTCATCCCTTAGGTCGTAGGTTCAATCCCCGGCTGTGCACTAATAGTCCATTGGTCTTTCCATGTGCGCATTTTACAGTCGCTCAGCAGTGAAAGAAAACATCGTAAGAAAACCGGATTGTCTTAGACCCAAAAAGTCTTCGATGTGTATCAAGAACAGGAAGCTGATCACCTAGTTGCCCATTAGATTGACAACTTATCATAAAACAGTTACAGAAAATTGAGGGCCAGACCTAAAAAAACCACTACCTTGTAGTACCACTGATTTATTTTATTATTAAATCTTGTATTATACGTCAAACAACGTTAGTTAAGATAAAATAAACAATCGTCATTAATATCTATGAATCTAATAAATATAAATTTAAATCAGTTCTCAAATCAAGGGCGTGAAGCGGATGAGAAAAATTTGTATTAAACTTTTCACTACTATTTAATTGCGTGTTTGGTTTTACAACAAGCTTCAACAGCTTCAACCATTATACCATAACTTTTATAATCTGATAATCGTTATAAATCGTGATCTAAGACGTCGCCGTAAGATTGAAAATAATTAATAATAATTTATGTTAAATATACATTTTTCAAAATTAAAATTTCGTAAAGAGAATTTATGAAATATTTGTATTTTATGCAAAATAATTTATTGGAATCTCAAAGGACGAATTGTAAATTAAAATGCGACGTGTTTTTATTATCGAAGTAATAATTTTTTTATTTTTTATTAATTTATATTAATTTTCGACACTTAATATTTTAATGACAATTAAATTCATTAAATTCCTAACATATTTTCCTTTTTTCCTACCTCTAAGTCTTGAAAACCTAAAGTTTTAGATTTGTATAAATATGAACAAGACTTTTTAAGTCTATAAAATCTGTAATATCTCCAAAGTCTATATCTTCGCAAAAATGTTACGTTTAAATTACTAACTGTCAAGACCAGAAGGCATTCTAATTATCATATTTTTGACAGTTGAAACTGAATTAGCAAAATTTTTACGTTGTTTACAAAAATATGGCATATCAAATAAGACATGAAATGATAAATAAAGATTCTTCTGAAGTATCGCCACGGGTATGTCAACCTTAATACGATTGTATAAATATTAGATTATGTACAGAATATTCTATTGGCATTTTTACAAAGCGAGCTTTGATTTGGCTCTTTTTACTGTTTGTATTTTGTCTTATTATTATCAGTATAGTTAGATTATTATATATATATATATATATATATATATTTATTAATCTGTCGCTAAGACAGCCGACAATGTAATGATCAGACACATTTTTGTGACTCAGTAAATATTTTCCTTTGTTTTAGGGAAACAAAGCAAAAAATACTCTTTCGACACTTTGTTACCAACTAACCTTTTTTGGACATGCAGTACCACGCAGAGGTCCTGAAATTTTAGAAAGACTTATCGTGGCAGAGTGAAGGGCACCAGACCAATCCAGACCAAAGGGCCGATGCCCTACCCGCTGGACCGATCAAGTAAAGGCAAGGCAAGTCTTATTATCACCCAGGTGCCCTCTGCACCTTGACGAAGACAAGGAGAGTGGAGGAAATTCTGCGGCGTTACTAACACCACCATCAATGAAATAATGAAGCGCCACTGATGAAGAAGAAACATTGTCCTAGCCTCCTGACTCGATTTCCGGCAAAACAGCAATTCTTAACGGTAGAAAATCACAAAGAACATATCCTAGAATGAGAAGAACTTATAGAATAATGAAAGAGAAAGAGACGTCTAAATGTGCCTGTCCCAGGTCTCGTTGAGGGTAGTGGTGGAATGGCCTTTTGTATTTAAAAAAATAATAGGGGAATCTAAACTCAGGACTTTGAGGCTTCGGCTTAAATGAACCAAGAGCGTGAGCGAGGCGGTGAAACAGAAGAGAATAATATGAACTTTATTTATTTGCTTTGGTGAATTACTGCTCAGTAATAACTCTTCCAATGTATTTTTATTTTAACACAAAGCAATATTTCACAACGTCGGTCACGGTTTTGACTACCGGTCGGAATAACAAACCATTCTTTACCTATATTTTTTCGAGAATAAACAAAAGATGTTCTACATACTACTTTCTTTTTAATTTATTAAACATATACTGTAAAAATAAAAAAACTTTTTACTAGACAAAAGCTAATAAGTGCGCTAACGGTTCTCTAGGGGATGATTTGCGAAGGGAGGCTGTGGAGATTTTTGTAAAAAGCTAAGATTTTCTTGTATTTTTGATTTGGCGAATCTTAATTTAACGTTTTTGCGTTCGCTAAGGATTAAAATGCTGGCAACTTGTGACAGTTTCTGTGGGCGACAGTAAATTTAACATCAAATCGCAACGCTACCCATTTGCCCACTTTTCTATAGAGTCGAAGAGTAGGTTACTGTTACTGAACATCGCGGCATTTATAAAAACTGAAAGAACAACCTTTTTGAAGACTAAGAAGTCAAACAATCCTTTAATGAATAATACTCTTGTTTAGTTAAATAGATAATATTATATTTAATTGTTTTTTTTTTATTTTAATGAAATTATGGATTAATTGCAAAAAAAGCTACAAGTATTACTACCAAACCAAACTAGTAAGGCACGCGACTCTCATACCGAAGTCGTGCGTTTAAGCAGCAGCTGTGCGAGAGAGAAGGAACAAGTACTAAGACTCAAAAATCAACAGCGTCTACCAGAAGACTAATCGATAATAAATCAAGAAATATATATAAAATTCTCGTGTCACAATGTTCGTTCCCATACTCCTCCGAAACGGCTCAACCGATTCTCATGATTTTTTTATCCATATAGTCAAGTAAGTATGAGAATCGGCAACTATCTATATTTCCAACCCCTAAATGATAAGGGGTGTCCACTGTCCACCCCAAAAAAATGATTTTATTTTTTAGAATTATTTTTTTGTTTTTATTTTGTTACGATACAGCCATATAAAATACCCCTAATTTTCACCCCTCTACGACTAACCTCTATTTTTTTATTATTGTAGATAGTTATTTTTATTAAACTAAAACAATGTTTCTTAGAAATAATATATATAGCAAAACAACGTTTGCCGGGTCAGCTAGTAAATACATAAATATTTAACGTTTTTTAAACAAAACATTATTAAATTATTAATGCGAACAGTTCCACCAAAGACGCTCCTATGTAAAGGTGGTAGGAACCGCGGATAGACCCAACATCTCTACGCTTGTTCAAACTGAAAGCAATACAAAAGCTTGAAGACTTTTAGTTAATTTCGTTGTTTAATCAAAAAGAATTTCATAGTAAATGAAACTAAGTAATAATTTAAGTTAAGAGATGCAGGTTTAGATCAATGCATTGAAGTGCAATAACTCATTCATTCGAATCTCTGATTTATAGCCGTCTAGTTGTTGTTAGCGAGAATTTTTTATCGCTTCTATTTCACTATAGATATAAGTGGACATGATGTTGAACCAGCTTCAATAAATTTATAAAATAAACCGATAAACTACACCCGAATTAAGTATATCGCATGGAGTAATCTCTAGAACAGAACATTAGAAAACTCAGATTTGCATTTATTCGTTGAAAAACCTTTAATAAAACGGAAGAGTTGGTCGTAGGCTTAGACGGTTTAAAATATACACAGAAATATGTCTGCCTTATGTCTTTTAGGCCTTGAGGACCCCTATGGAGTACACTGCCCCAATGTTCTTACCTCTGGGCGAGAGCTCCCCTGTACCAGCTCCTTCCACTTGACCGTATTCAATGAAGAGTAGTTTGAATCGTCGACGACCAAACGACGTCTCTTCGAAGCTTCAATGCATCGCACGACCCGTTTCCATATGCATTGTCCACACTACTAAGAAGCTACCTTCTTGCTTCTGTTTTTCCGAAGTATTATAATCTACAAAAAAAAACTAAACGGGTAATAAGCCAGATGCGATTTATCCAGTTTGCATTATATGTCTTGCAATATTTAATATATATACAATTTTCAAATAAGTTCACGATACATGCAATCTGAAGCTCAAAATATATTACACTACTATGTATGCCTATGCCTTCTACCATTAGATGTGTTTTAATGACGTACAAAGAACGGTTGATAGTCTTTTGTTTTCTAGCGTTTGTGCATTTCTCTTAGATTAAAATGAATTATGTATTAAATATATTATGTTTCCCTAATTAGAACGCGAATACTAAAATCACGAGCTTTCGACTAAGCGCTTTAATTCCGCACACTCCTTACATACGAGTACTTATGTAGGCGACATATTATAATTAAAAGGACGTCTTGAATCCACGTTGTAATTTACGTCTAACGCACGACTGCATTCAACTCACTGCAATTTGCATATTCATCTTGATTAAGAGTAAATACGTCCGGTAAAAAAAACTGAAATGACTTATTTATTTATAAAAGCTTGCCAACGCTCGGCACACTGATACATTGATAAAAGAAAAATAAAATACAATTTTTTATGTGTCAAGCACTTACAGGCAAACATAGCATATAAGATATAATAAAAAGAAATTAACCAAAACAATAATATAATTTAAATAAACATTAGACGAAAATCGCTCTTAAAGTGTGAGGGGAGAAACTATGGATATCCCGATCCAGCTCGTTTAACAGTATGCTCAATCTGGACATCGGTGAATTTTAGCCACTTTTTGGCTTAGACTGAAAAAGAAAGATGCGTGCACATTAATCTGATAAATAAACGTAGAAATGTAACTAATTATTTTTTAAAGAATAATGCACTTATTGGTACAAATCCTGGAAATTTGGTCCCCCATTATCATTTTACATCAAGGGACGCGAATAGGTGTATAAAAACAATGGAAGCAGGTTGCCATAGCTCGTGGTAAATCAACCTGAAACGGTAAAGAAGTCATGACTTTGCTGTCTAATGAATGTGTATTGAAAAGCAAAATATTCCTAAAACAAAAGACTTCAGTTTTTTAGAGGTCATAGTTCTATTTTGGTATTACGTACTAGTCCAGGATCCATCGCCCATTTTTGCACTTGATTACTATCAAGCTAATTTTCCGTGAGTAGCTTTATTTTGATGAGACGCCCAATAATTTCCTGTACGAAACTCTCGATTGTGGTAGCTAACAGAAGTAGCAAGGATAAAATATGTTGATTTGATGATTCTTAAATATTTATTACCAACTGATTTTAAATCTCAAGACTTGATTTGGAAATTTTGTCCTAAAAATTATGGTTTGAAATTTATGGGTTGGAAAAATTAAGTAACATTGCGTTAGGTAATTTTTAGCATGTTTTTTGAAGTAAACTTTTTATTGCGTTAAAATATGACATATAGTATTTTTATTGAAGTTTAAAGGATTAATTATTGAAATTTAATAAGAAAAAAAATTTATTATTATAAAATTATTTTAAAAAAATTTTAATAAGGTCAAAAAATTTATTAATTTAACTATAAGAAATTTTTAATCTCAAGACAATTAGCTAAATTATTCGAAAAAATATTTGTCCTACAAAATCTATGGTTTGATCAAAGAGTCCTCTTTCCGACATGTATCGATAACGAGGTCATCATAAATGATTACTAACCAGCTGATTGTTTTTTTTTACTTAGTTAATATTTATGTAATTTAACAGACATATTGTCCTACAAATTGCGCGGTACGTTATCCTGGTCCTACGCTCAGAAATTGTTAATACCACAAGACCATTTTTCTCATTATTATACAGCGAGTTTTTTCTGAAAACTTGTAAAACTTGAACTCAACTTTTTTAATTTCGCTACATTTAAAGCATACAAAAATATTATTGAAAGTAATAACGCTAAAATCTTCTAGAATTCTAGAAATAAAATCTAAAACATAACTTGTAAAATAACTTCTAACTTCTTCTACCGTAAAAAGTTATGAAAGTCGGTTAATTTATTCAGTCCCTACTTAAAGGGCCTTCTATCTTTAGTTATTTCGTAATTCGCTTAGCTAATAACATCTTATAGTGACGATATCAATATTACAAATATTTTATGTTTTAAATAAAAACATCGACTTCCCCATCGCATGGAAACACAATGTATCTCACAAGTTATATTAAATTTCATTTTGTAGATAGTCCTTCTTTTTTTCCTTTCCGGTACCTTCTAATTCTTGAATACCATCAACGAATTTTCTTATAACACTCAGGCTTCCAGTTTTATCCACAACAAAGTTATAGGGTGGTCCAAAATGGCCTGAACTGCTTTGAGAAAACGGTGGTTCGGCCGTAGAAATTCCAATTACAACAAGAGTCCATTTTTCCAAATCAAAAAATTTCTTACTCATCTTTTAAAAATTATAAAGCAGTATATATAATGTACTGAGCAATGGCTATTTTTATTTTTAAAAATATCTTCATTTTACGTATCAATTTAAATAAAACGAAATTCAAAAATGTAACACAAACTTTGCGCTAGTTTCCTGATCTAGTTAAGAAGTATACGTTATGAAAAACAGAAACCCGTTTCAGCGGACATAATTAAAAGTTCCAATACAAGCCGTGAGTTCCAACAGTATTTTTAAACTAGCTTCTTCTTCACGGGATTTATATGTGGCCAATATGTATTTTGTAGTTTCATTTATCATTATTCAAAATAACTAGTACGTATCTTCTAAATCAGATATTAAGACAATAGTTTTCCGCTAAAAAAATCCTTTGTCGCTACTCCTCTTTTCGAAGACACTATTCAGCAAGGCAAGATTCAAATTCGGCCCCATGTGTAGTACTGTTCTCACCTCTGGGCGGGAGCTCATTCCACTTGACCGTATTCAACGAAGAGCGGTTCGAATCGTCGATGACCAATCCCTCTTCGAGTGGTTTGATCCCTTTGCGTTGCGTAGAGATGTGGGGTCACGCTGCATATTCTACTGCATTTACCATGGAGAGTGTTCAGATCAGATTTCCTGTTTCCTGCAGCTGAGTTTCATCATCAGACGTCGAGGCAGAATACGAAATTCCAGCCGTATCAACTCGATAGTTTTTGCAGAGCACCACCACTATGTTGAACCAGTTGCCCACTGAAGTAGTTCCAAACTCGACTTAGGGTCCTTCAAGACCAATTCCGAGGCCGGCAAAGCACACGCGAGCACTGTGGCATTGAGAGTGTCCATGGGCGGCGCTATAGCTTATCATGATACTATCTATAACAACTAAATAAAAACCATTCGAAATCATTATCATTAAACGGGTTTTAATTGGACAGTGTTTTAATGTATGATACTCAAAACAAAAGACAAGTAGAACTTAGGCTACTATTAACTTTATCAATAAAAAAGTCGTTATCAAAATAATTTTGATTGATTAGTAAATAACTCAGAAGTGACCCATAAATCATAATAATACTTTGCTACTTAAAACATTTCTAGGCACCGCCCACGTTCAAACGCTTTATTCACGAAAATTTATTGGTATTTAGGGAAATAAAGATCGCATTTTGTAATAACACAGAGCTTATTGTAAGCCGTGTCAAGAGTTGCGGGAACTTGTTTATGGAGGCTCGTCAGCGTAGATGCTATTATATATTACCAGATTCGTTTTATTGTTATATCGCAAGTGCCTCACCTAACTTTAAATGATGGAGACAATCATACTGCCAGGAAGCTCACGAGTCAATCCTTTTAAGAATTGGTACGCCCTTTTCTTCGAACCAATTCGACTAAGGCCCTTCGTATTCACTTAGAATTTTTCTTTAAGAGAAAAGAAAAACATGTTTATAAATAAAGTATTCTCTACATATACTTGACTGAACTCATTGATAGTTTAGTGCATTCTCAAATATATAATGAATACTGTATGAGATACAATGCAACTCGTATCTATATTTCACTAGTTAATAAATGTTTCTACTACGGTCTTTATAAATCTATATAAGAACAAGATTTGTATTTGTTGATTTGCAGTTTTGTATATAAATATATTCAGTATATAAAATGGAGTTGTGGATGCCGAAGATGGGTCACGATGGGTGAGTATCATAGAGAATAAGAAAAGAAACACGGTGAAATGTTTCTGTGCTGTCCCCAATTACGGTATCTCATATATTCAATTTCTACAAATATATCTTACTCAGAAACATATTTGCTACAAGTTTTGCTTAAAGTTAACACAGACATTACACACATTGTTTTAGTTCTCTTATCTGTCCCGTTGTAAAGTATGTCGTGCACGCTTCGCAACTCCTTGTGCCAAGGGAAATAATGTCATATTTCATTTTACAAGATACAAAGAGCACTCAAAGAGGCCATATGATACTTCCATTGAAAGGTTAATGGATATGTTTGTTGCAAGTTCTATTTATTTTCGTAATTGGTATTTACCAAATACTCAAATGGTATGAATAAAAGTTGTCAAAGGGTAATCGCTGTAGAAACAAAGAAAATACCTAATGCAGAAACTGCATAACTGCCGCGGGGTTCATTTTATTTTGGTTATGTTGATATTGACTTTATTTATATCGCTTGCCCCGGGAAACAAAGCCGTGAAGCACCATTACGACTGTTTTAAAGTTTTACCATTACTGTTTTAAAGTTTTATAATTTTTTATTTCATTGGTAATGTAATTTTTACTCAGAATTTTCCTTTCCTGAAATATAGCAAAACATAAAGAGAATTTATATTGTAAAACACTAGAATGTTGGAATCAAAGGCACAGCTCTTAAATTCAATCATATTTAAAAATTATTTTGTGCACATATGTTAGTAATACTAAAAAAAAAAAAACAAAAAAAAAAAGGGGGGGCCATATAAAATAACTTGTATGGATTAAACGGTCATTACTTTTCCAGGGGGGAAGAGAAGGGGGGTTATTTTTTTTGGGGGGGTGCAAAAAAGAAATCTTCAGCAGAGCCCAAAAGACCTTAATCTACTTCTTCACTTGGTTTCAATATAATTTACTCACTGTCAACGCTGAAAACATGCTACAAATTTAAATCTAAAAATAAAAAAGTTTTACCTCATGATCCATTAAAAATAAATAACACGGTCATAGAAGAAAAAAGTACAGAAAAATATCTGGCTTAGAATGGATACGGTTTGACGTGGAATACACAAATTGAGAACACCAGATCTAAGCTCTGTTCACTTGGGATCACTTTGACACATTCTCGGTGTATATATAGTTAACCATCTAACTGTTGGTCGCCAATCTACTTTATTTAATTGAATATGGGAGCCCGTAAAACTAAATTAATAAATATTCAATATTACAAAATAAAATTATAAAAATACTTTCCACTATAATTTCTTGCACCTACCAGAAATATATATCGAGACACAAACATAATGAATCTAAAACAACTTAATTTAGCACATGTATTCTTGTAATTTAAACAAGTTCTCCAAGTTTAGCATTCTCCAAACCGCACTGTCGGTATTAACGAGTTACTTGCATTAACTAATCATCAGTGTATATTAAATAATCATAAAAGTTACCACAAGGCGACAGTTTAAAAATAAATAAAGAGTTTTTTTAGGGGAAGAAAAAAAGAAAATGTAATAGGGATTTTTTTTTTTTTTAATGGGATTTTTTTTTTTTTTTTTTTTGGGAAAAAAAAATTTAAACAAAAAAAAAAAAAAAAAAAAAAAAAAAAAAAAAGTTAAGGCGACAGTTTAAAAATAAATAAAGAGTAGTAATAATATATGTCTGTTTTCCCATACGCTATACACATTATTACAATTATAATAATAAAATAATAATTACTGTAAAAAAATAATAAAAATATATTAAAATTACAATATAAATAATATATAATTAATGCGGAAATATTATAATTACAATATTTCCGCGAAAAGAGTGGTAATAGATTATTACGTTCTAGACATTCGTCAAATTGTGCCATCGTAATATGCGCTTACTGTGTCGTCCGTAAATATAAATAAATTATTGTAATGTACCTTTAGTACTAAATACATATTAAAATAGGAAAAAATAGCTATCATTTGATTTCATACATACATTTGTATATGTTACATACTTAGTATCCTAGTAATAATAGCATTACCTTCTTTTATTTTTCCTGAAAACAAATAGATTTTGCTTTGCTTTGTTCCCCGGAGATATAGTAATAACTTATGTGACTTAACATTAAAAAATATTAAACATGTATAAGGTAATGTCAAATAGGTCGACTACATATTATTTATAGCTTACATGTGTCACTTATATTTAAGAACCCATAAGTGAAGTTAGTTTTATGTTAGTCTAGTGGTGTACTACCCCTAATTTTATGTTAGCTATAAGCTCATATTTAAAACGATTAAATCCACGATTGACATCTAGCTTACTTAGTTTCATTTATTTGAATATCCCTCCAACAACCGCCATAACTCGCGTCATGTGTTTTTGACAGTGACAGCGACATTAAGAAAGGCGTCATTGATGGCCTAATAGTTGAAGCCTTTTATTTGATAATAACAGCACTACTTTGAGTTTATAGTATAAACATAAGCAAGAAACATTTCCTTACTAAATCTGAACCTACCACCCGACTCTGATTCGATAAAGTTATGACATATGTCATCCTAAGAGCAATCCCCGTTAGATTAATATTTATGTCAAACAAAAGCATCCCTTTATCCATTAATTTGTATCCTTATTAATTACACCCGAGGGGTTATTACGTTATACGAGATATGCTATCATAGAACTCGACCTTTAGCCATCTGGTAAATATCAAATCGGTATCTCGAGTATCTCGTTAATTTAAAAAAAAGTGCGTGCGTACAAAGTAGGTACACATCACAAGTGAAACTTCTTGGCAAACTAATTTTTAAGTCTTGTTCATATTTATACAAATCTAAAACTTGAGATTTCCGAGACTTAGAAGGAAAAAGGAAGATATGTTAGGAATTTAATGAATTTAATTGACATTAAAATTTTAAAAGTATCGAAAATTAATACAAATTATTTTGCATAAAATATAAAATACTAATATTTCATAAATTCTCTTTACGAAATTTGATTTTAAAAATAGAATTCCTATAAGGTAATTCGCCCTTCTCACTCTCTCTCAATCGGTCTCAATCGCTCTCTCCCTTTTCTTAGACAAAAACGCTGCACATCTTTGTGACGCTAATATTATTATTGCGTTTCATCCGTAAAAAAATTTCCCTCATGCGCCTAAAGAAGTTACACTTCAATAACGTTAGTACGCATAGGAAAATATATTATTTCACTATTACAGGGTACTTTAAGATAATGCTTTGAGAATTGAAGTTACAATTTTGCGAGACTCGACTTTAAACTTAGTCTTAGTGGATTGGTTGCCTGCGATATTGTGGGTTTATTTTTAGTTAGGTATATGATCAAAACAATCAAATGCTTCGCTTAAAAAATATTATTTTATATTTAATATTATAAGACTTCACTTTAGTTACGTAATAGTAATTCTATGTTATTCTACCTACAATTTGCGCTTACAAATCGATGATGTCAAACCCTGAAACGTGCTATGCAGTTATTTCGGCAGCTAGGATATATATATACAACTTCTGGACCTTAGCCACTGGGGCCAGGGCTGGTCGAGGATCCTGACTTTAGGTTGGATCAACAGTACACCTTCCTTCCGCCACACCTATATTCATAGTACATTATTGATGAAGCAGAATTCCCATTACTCCATACATTTTGAAATGCACAGTATACTGTATGACTAGTATAGATTCAAATAAGCTTTATTTATGTGAGTCTCGAATTCGATCTGACAAATTATGTTTGTCTTGACAAAGGGGTGTGAATCTTCGCGAACAATAGAATATCAAGATACCTTTTCCAATTTATTTTGAGAACATTCGAAATTTAAAACGTCACTCTGTTCTACGCACGGAAGATATTTTAAACAGACAGCCAGACCTGGAGACTTACAATTCAAGACATGTATTCGACCTATGTGTTGCCACAAAAGTTATGCATTAACATAGTTCATTGCGCTGTTAGTGTTAATTGCTTCAAAATTATTTTTGTTTATAGTTAAAATAAAGTATGAAAGATCTCGTTTTTGAAACAAATTACTTTGAAAATCGTTGATGATATTTTCTTACTAATTATTGTCATTTCGTAAAACTGTAATTTCATATTGTTCATACCATTTTAATGTAAAATTACTACATTAGTTTAACAGACAACCCTTGACTTGGCAATACGTTAAAAGGTTGCTAACCCTAATCGGAGCCGGATGCTGGATAAGATTATTTATTCATAATTTTACTTATAAATATTTAGAGGTTGTGGTAAACGGAAGACATTGTAACGCAGACTGATATAAGAAATCACGTTTCTGTTTGTTGATATTTATTTATTCCTTAATAGCAAATAGATAAGGGATACCCGATTTCTCACGGTTGAGTTCTTTAATTTTATTGTACGAGCGAACGTTAAGGACCGATCTGGTCGCTAAACTCCAAAAAGTACATTGTTTCTTTCCATTTTTCGTCATCATTAAAATAATTAAAATATCAATAAAATTAAAAAAAAACAGTGTGGAGTTGAGTAGTTAATGTATCCATTTTGTAAGATCAATACACGATTGTAATAACATCACTAAAGCCCTGTATTCACTTTGATAGTGATAGTAGTTAGAGATAGCATAGTGATTAGTGATTGGGAGAAAAGTGTGGACAGCGACTGATAAGTGCAAGTGAAAAGTTGATTGCGTAGTAACGTGATTAGAAGCGTGTTCAATTTTTTTGCGAGTGAACTGCGAGCAGCCACGTCCCTTCCCCCTCACTCACAGCGTGCCTGTCAAACTAATTCTGTTAGCCAATAAGTATAAAATAGCGTGCAATTTTACTTTTGCCGGTGAGTCATAAATGTATCGCATTTCTGTGTGACGGGTACAACGAGGTTTATTAGTATATTAAAGGACACTTCGGTCAACCTGAGAGCTAAGTAATATTCCGTCGTATCTTCAGCAGCCTATTCCTTAAAGAGTTGTTAGCTTGCGCCATGAATTCTTCTATAAATCTATTTTAGAACCCATACTTTTCTTGGTCTTGCAAGTTCACCTTCCAAAACTTCTTTGGTTTCAGATAGCACCGGGTTTAATACTTCTTCCCTTCCCTTCCTTTTTTTAATATTATGATATAAAATATATAGCGGAGCATATATCGTATATTTTAGATCAATTGTTTTGTATGTTTTTGATAGAGCAGTAAGCAGTATCGATCACAATAGTTTGTATTGTCAGGTTACAAATTTTTTTGGTCTACACTTGTGGATTATAATGTACACAAGACGGTGACTTTTGATTTTGTTAAAACTTTGACATCCGGCGAAATATATAAGGTTCATTGACAAATATACCCTATATCTAATTAAAAGTTTCGAGTTTCATATTTCCGAGCCTCAAAAAACAAAAAGTGTTATTCTTCATTACGCAAAGTTCGGGAAAACTTTGCCGATACGAGTATCTCAGAATGTCTTGTCAATCGTCTCTGTTCAGCCATCCAGTTACCTTTGGTCCTCTCTGGTATTCTTTCCTTACCGCACCCATTCCCTAAACACCACTCTGTCTCTGGTGCGGTATTAAAGTGTAGAAGGAGGGGACCGCATTCTATGTGTCCCCCCGCAGCGGAGAAGATCTATCCGCCGCCGCGAGGTCAGCGTGTGTTTCGCTTGCGCTTACGCTTCATCCGCTTATTGTTCATATAGTTTTATTTGTGGTCTTCTCCACGGAGACAGGTGAGAGACGGAGACTAAAGGTGAGTGGTTTCCATTATTTTTACGCCGCATTCCACTTGCCCTCGGCCTACTTCTATTGTTTCGGCTACATTATTTTTGTCCTTTCGAGCCGGATATAGTATTTTAGTTTATTCAATTCGCGAATATATATATAATCTTAGTTAATATGGAGAACGTAAAGCAACATTAGAGAAACAAGGTGCTAACATTCGCTGAAATTGAACGAGCCGTGTTAATAGCAAAACCGACAATCTATTTTCACGATTACAAGATTATATGATAGGTCTAAGAAAACATCGGACGAAACCGACATAAATTCTTTTTATGGGAATATTTGATTGACAACATTCGGGATAAATTTTCAGAAACTGTAAATAAAATAAATATAATCGAATTAACAATTAATCCCTATACACTGTAAATTTTGAATGCATGAATGATTTGAAAAATTGTCATTCTAAGAATGTTTGAAAAATTCAACAAATCAGTGGAGGTAGAATGGTTTGTCCGATTCAAACACCCAACGCAGATCGTTTCGTTTACCAAAGTTAGACTTGATTTTTATGGTGATGTCATTAATGGCCGATATTTTATGAACTTTTAAACTACAATACACGAAAACCCTGACCTTACAGATCATGAACGCATTCAATATTTAATCAGTAAATTGTCTGTCGGCCCTTTCAGTTTGTGCAGGTATCATTCCAATGCCGAAAATTATTTTAATTTGGCAAACGCTTACAAACAAATACCATGACAAACGAAGTTTGGTTCAGCCTATATCAAAAGATTCTAGACTTCAAACCGCTTACCACCGCTTCACATAAAAAATTACAATTGTTTCTTGACAACTACCGCAAATCAAGTTTAGAATCATTACAATTAGAAAATTTAGCTGATTTTCTTTACTATACTTATCATGTAAAAAAATTAGATTCTAGTACAATTCGTTCCTTTGAATTACATAATATGAATAACCCAACAATACCTAGTTATAAAGAATTAATTTCATTCGTACGCGAACATAAAGAATAGCTCAACATCTGGATCCTACTCGCAATTTGATAACAAACCGGTTTCGTCGGTGGTTCGTTTCGCTTACAGAGAAGCAGTCTTTTGTTCATTTTGTAAACGCATCGATCATTTTAATTTATATAAATGTAATTATTTAAAGAATGTCTATCGAGGATAAATATACTTTTATCAAAAACAATAAAGGATGTTTTAACTGTTTAAGTTTATCGCATTGTTAAATAAATGTAAGTCTGATGGAATTGTCGTCATTGCCGATGAGACATATTCAACGCTGGTCTATGCGACAGTTTCTCAAGAAAACATTCACGCTAATAACTTGAATCGATGAGCAATGCAACTGCGAGGTTGCTGGCCTCCCGCTATAACACACCTTATGTACCTTCACGAGCGACATAGCCGATTATAACTCAAATATTTCGCTTTGTAATATTCGCCCCGCTATTTCCGAAAGCAATACATCGGAACTTATTGAAAATTTATCATCTTCTGATAATCAATTAGGAAAAATAGATTTTGATGGTTCAGAAAATAATTTAAAAGTTCTTGGTTTACAATGGTCTGATGATTTATGTACGCGGTTTCAATTAATCATAATAACCATGTGACTAAACGTAATATTTTGTCACTTATAGCACGACAATTTGACGTCCTAGGACTAATAGCTCCAGTCATACTTTACGCTAAACTAATTATACAACAATTACACCTTCTTAAAATAGGCTGGGATGAACCACTTCCTTCAGCTATAGTTGATGTTTGGCAAGTTTATATTCGGGAACTTCCATTTTACGACAGCTACGTGTTCAACGACATTTAGGGGTTGAAGAAAAATCTACAATTTCTATAATTGCCTTTGCGGATGCCAGTGAAAAAGCCTATGGCACTTCTGTTTATTTAAAGACAAATAACTCTTTAAACTCTCCGCCTATAATTCGCTTAGTATGTGCTAAGTCGAAAGTTGCTCCGCTTAAAACCATTTCCGTTGCAAGACTAGAACTTTGCGCATGTTTACTCATGGCTAAGCTAGCTCAGCGGGTAATAGATACTTACAAGAAACGTCACGTCATTAATGACATTTTTGTTTCACTGATTCAATGGTGCACTACATTTCCGCATCTCCGCACCGCTTTAAGACCTTTGTTGCTACTCGCATTACAAAAAAGTTTCTCATATTGACCTGAAAAATTTCATCATGTTGCGGGTGATCAAAATCCTAGTATGCTATCTCGGGTTTTCACCCACGCATTTTAAATAATTCTATTTGTTCACGGGCCCAAAATGGTTAGAATTGGAATCATCTGAGTGCCAATTACTTCGGTTAACTCTGAAACAGCTGTTGATGTAGAAGAAGAAAGAAAAATAGTTTTATTCCCGTTGTTTGGAGTGATCCAAACCCAATTTTAGAACTGTCTCATCGAGTTTCTTTTGGTTATTGTTTCTCCGTACAGTGGTATGGATATACCGTTTTCTGAAAAAGACTTCCTACATCTACTAGTCTCTGCTAGATATTAATTTTGCTGAAATACAGATTTTTAAGGTTTTACAAAAGTATACTTCTCTGATGTTATCCATAAATTACAGTGTCGCCTCACGTTCTATTCAAAGATTATGTCCTTTTCTAGATTCTGATGGGTTGAAGGGTTGGTGGTAGACTAAAAAGCCAATCTTGTATTCACCAGCATCCTATTTTGTTACCGCAGGATAGGATAATGAGTTAATTATTTCCTATTATCACATCATCGTCAGTTGGTCCAGTTACTTTAATGGGATCCGACAAAGTTTTTGGATACTATCTTGCCGTAGCATAGTGCGATCAATTATACATAATGTAACTTTTGTTTCAAAGCAAATCCTCAACCTATGATAGTCTGGGTGACTTACCCGACTATCGTGTAAACGAATCTAAAGCTTTCGTTCATACAGCTGTAGACTATGCTGGTTCTATTTCAATAATTCCTTACGAAGTGGAGTCCGCTCTATAAAAGCTTATTTTGTATTTTTGTTTGTGGTTGAGCTGTGCACGTTGAGCTTACAACAGACCTTAGTACTAGTTTATTTCTTTCTGCATTCAAACGATTTATTGCGCGTCGTGGTTCGGTTTCTGTTCTTTTTCAGATAACGCAAAGAATTTTGTTGGAACTAAAATGCATTATCAGATATATTACACTTACAATTCGAACGAATTTGTCAGTGGAAATTCAATCCTCCTCGAAGTCCTCTTTTGGTGGCTGCTTCGAAATATTGTTAGGCTTTTAAGAACCATTTGCTGTGTAGTGGGTGAGCAGTTACTCACGTACGAAAAAATGTTAACTGTTCTTACCCAAATTGAATCTGTATATCTCGACCACTTACACTTTTAAGTGAGGATCCATTGAGCTCACAGCACTGACTCCGGCTACTTCTTGATGTCATCACCATTAGTTTCTACCCGCAAAGATAAAAATGATGAACCATTTCACTTTAAAAACCGCTTGATAAACCGCTTTATAAAACCGCTTAACAATCCGCTTAATAAACCGCATAACAAACCGCTTTATAAAACCGCTTACAAACCGCTTTAAGTCCGCTTAATACGCACAACCGCTTTACAAAACCGCTTACAAACGCTTTATAAAACCGCTTTAAGTCCGCTTAATAAACCGCTTAACAAATCACTTTAAAACCGTTTACAATCACCTACAACGCTACAATCGCTTAATAAACGCTTGACAAATACTTTAAAAACCGCTTGATAAACCGCTTTATAAAACCGCTTTACAATCCGCTTAATAAACCGCTTACAAACCGCTTTATAAAACCGTTTCAGTCGCTTAATAAACCGCTTAGAAACGCTTTACAAAACCGCTTACAAAAAGCTTTATAAAACCGCTTTACAAAACCGCTTTATAAAATCGCTTTACATCGCTTTACAAACTCGCATTATTTTTTATTACATCAATAATTTCTTTTTTAATTTACAAATTATTTCTTTATAAAAAACCTAAAGGTTTTTTAGGCCGGGGGCAATGTTCACGCCATCCAGTTACCTTTGTCCTTCTGGTCACATTCTCTATCCTTACCGCACCCATTCCCTAAACACCACTCTGTCTCTGGTGCGGTATTAAAGTGTAGAAGGAGGGGACCGCATTCTAATGCTCCCGCGCAGAGAGAAGATCTATCCGCCGCCGCGAGGTCACGCGTGTGCTTTCTTGGTTACGTCTGTATTGTTCATATGTTTTTTTGTGGTCTTCTCGAGACAGGTGAAGAACGGAGGACTAAGGTATGGTTTTCCATTATTTTTACGCCCTCCCGCCCTCGTCAATCGTCTCATTATCAAAATCAAATACTGAAATTTGTATTTTTATTAAAATAAATCTAAGAGTTATTTAATAAAACGTCTAGTAAACAAATAATTGAAAGTTATGTTCTCATAACTAGACTCTCTGCGTGTCTTGGGGCTATATATAACTTTTTAATTTAGGTTTTATTTTCAGTAGTAATATTGTCAAAAGAAATTTATAACGATACAATGGCAAAGCTTACTTCTATTTTTCTCTCTATTTTTCTTTCAGGGTTTACGCTGTATACACAATTTTTTGACACGAATAAGTTTATCATAGTAGACGGTAGTCGAAAAACTCATGATCATACAAATTTTATTCAATCCTTTTTCAATGTGTAATTTTTCTAAATAACATATTAATTAAATCACTTAAAGTTTATTTATTTATTTTCTAATATAATAGAACAGTGTTAGGCTTAAGCCTTGGTGTCCAAATCATATTTTTTTCATTCACCACTTGCTCCTATGGTGAAGACAAATATCGCGAGGAAACCGCAATTTTAACTTTAAAATCGATGACATGTGTCAAACACAGTAGGCTGATCATGTACTTGTCTATAAAATAAAAAAAATATCTATGAAACGGGTGCAATCTGAGGCCAACTGAGGCCAACAATTTATCCATTGGCGCTACAACCTACAAATTTACTTCAATAAAATAATTGTTAAGTTAAGTTTTCTATATATTAAATAACTATTTACATCCGTGAAAAGAATATAGCTACCTCTATTACCTCTGATCTAACTTCTCATACTAAATGTAAAAGACTATACTTATTCGTTTGTATATCAATTAATACAAAGCTTACATAAATGTTTTTCTAGCTCACATGCAAGATGTACGAAGAAGGCACTTATTATTATGTACATAGATATTTACATAATGTCACGATTTAAAAAACCTGAGAAAAGGTACTAGAAAGGTTAATAATATTAATCAAGTACGATATACAAAGGATCAATTGACGTTACAAAATTTACAAAACAGGTACAACCCAAAAATCCTGGATTCTAATAATTATTGTGGAAAAATATTATTTACATTTTTAAAACTAAAAATAAATAAAAAGCTACTTTGGAAAATATCTCACTTGAACTCATCATGCTACACTATTTGCCTGCGACGTTATCACATAGGAAACAAAAATAAAAATGGTAGGGACAAGGAAATACATTTTAAAAATGAACTACACTTTATATAAGCTTGATTAAATAATTAATGTAGGCGATTGATTACTCAAAGTACATGATTATTTAAATAAACCCCAAGACCACACAGGATATATTTAATAAGTAATGGTTTGGATTTTCAAGAAGTAATCCTTGCAAAGTAGCTTCCTGCCCAACTTGAATGCCGCCGAGACAGCTAGGTAAGGGTTAATTAAATTGCCTTGAAGGTATTATGGAGTAAATTGGATTTAGTAAATTAATAACGAAAATATTTTCTCCTAGCGCAGTGACAACATGCGGTGTTCTGATAAAGAAACTAATATCCGAAGATTTTCTTTGTTGCTTATTTAATTAATTATTTTATTCGCGTTATTGTATATAAAAGATGGACTCCAATGATGGTCTGTTTTATTAAAATACCACGAAAGTTCCAACTTTTTAAAACAAAATCACAGTTGTTTATGATGATGTAAAAAAATAAAATAAATTAGTGGCGCTACAACATCTTTACGTCTTGGCCTCAGATTTCTGAATCTGTTTCTTGATCATAAACATTTTTTTTAAACCTAATAGGCAAGTAGATGGTCAGCCTCCTGTGCCTGACACACGCCGTCGACTTTTTAGGTCTAAGACATGTCGGTTTCCTAACGATGTTTTCCTTCACCGTTCGAGCAAATGTTGAATGCGCACATAGAAAGAATGTCCATTGGTGCACAGCCGGGGTTCGAACCTACGACCTCAGATATGAGAGTCGCACGCTGAAGCCACTAGGCCAACACAGCTCATTATGATGATGTAAGTAAGAAATAATCATAATAATCATTGGCGACCTTAAACTCTCGTAATTTTGGGAAAATAGTATTTATTAATACTGATTTCAAGTACCGTAAACAACAAAGGCACGGCACTTTGTGTCTAGCAACCCAATAGTTTTTATTTCTGGGAAATCAAGACCACCTCGTTAGAAACCATGCGATATTAACTATTAATAATACTCGGAACAAACGCAGGCTGCAATTTCCCCGTACTAGACTAAAGTTAGTAATTCTTTTTTGGGAAAAGGGATACTCTTCTTTAATAAAATCCCAGAGGCGCTTTTATCTCTGCCTTTTAATAAATTTAAAGAATGTATTAAAGAAAAGCTGTGTAAAAAGGCTTACTTTAAAGATTTCGATTATCTAGTTGATAAAATTGCCTGGGACTAGTGTAAGAAAAGGTTAATTCCAACGAATTTGCGATATTTGTTTTAAAATAAGTGTTGTTTAATGATTTGCTATTTTAAAAGAGTACCGAGAGTTTTTTACGCCCCTTTTTTCTCTCGGCCTACTATCTTCTTTGCCGATGAGTAGGAATGCCTACAAATTCAAATTTAATGACGTGGAATAAGTGATACCTGTATCTTATATTCCATAATAAACATATTTTATTTTAATTTTTATTTATTTTATTATATAAACAAAAAACACATTGTTTGTGGCTACAGTATTCAATTAAAAATAAACACCTATCTCACTGACATGTATACTACCTTTAACAAGAGCAGTGTAAAACATTCGTTTTATAAGCAATGCTGGTCAAGCCATCTCGTTTCACGGTTTCTTTGTTGGTCTCAAATACCCGAAGCGAAAAATCCTTTCTTAGCTGAGCGTAAGAATTTATTCCCTCGTGAAAACTTCCGGAAAAATACAAGTTTAATTCGTTAGAAAAGGTTGAAGAACGTGAATTGAATTATTTGAATGTAATATTAAATTTTAGAATTATATTATATGTGAAATCACACCAATGTCGTGTAGTTCTTCATAAATGATTCTTTACGGCACGTATAATTGGAATCTCGGTCCTTTTCTATCTTAAATCGCTATCCTAAAGTTTAATATTTCAAACATATAAATTCCATTTGTTTTTCTAAATAATCTCTAGGGGTGTATTTTGAATTAATGTTAGTAGGAAAGTGATAGATGAATGTGACAGTGACTGATCTTTTTTAGATGGATTTTTAAACATTGCCATATTAAAAGACGTTTCTCGCCTCGAAAAACTGGATTAAATGTGATCTTCGCCTGTCAAAATAAAAAATATTTTTATTTGTATAGGTAACTTGATGTATACTTATAAAAGTGAGCAAAATTACGATTCTAAATTTAAATTTATGGCCAGTTCTCAAATCAAGGTCGTAGAACGGGTGAGAAGAACTGACAGAAAACTCTCCGTCACTCTTTAAAACCGCCTAGGTATTTTTTTTATAAAACGTTTGTACCTACAACCATTAATAGCATGCCACTCATCACACGTTAAAGCAGTTAATTATTGTAATTAAATTAAAAATAATAATAAATAGATAAGAAAACCGATTTCTGACCGATCGATTCACCTCTATCAGCAAGATGAAATAGGAGCATGCATGGACATTTCTATGGGAACAATACGCAAACATAGTATGAAGATGAATCAAAAAATACAGATCAAATTTAGAAAGCTTTGATTTGTCATGAAACGAAGATGTATTAATGACTTCAGGTATCGCTTCGGAGGTTAATTATATAAATATTCGAAAACTTTGTTCAAAATGCGTCAAATAAACATTTATTCACCAAAGAAATACACGTGCCAATATTACCAATTGTAATTCGATCGAAGGGAAAGAAACACAGTGTAGTGGTAAATACACATAATTGACCAACTTATTGGGGTAAGGAGAGCCTAATTGTCTCATTGGTAAAAGTTTTCCTCTCAAACTTTCCCTCAATACTAATTGGAACTAAGGAATGGTGGAAAGTCGCCGCATTAAGATAGCTTTATCATGTTTATAAATAGGTAATATCTGCTGAATGGTTCATTAGTAACCGCAAATTATATTTTGTTTTATCTTCTTATATTTTTACGCAGTGTGGTAATAATAATGTATATTTTAGGCGGCTATAGTAGTTTTGTTTAGGTTTCTAAAGTTTTAGATAAATTCAAAATCAAAAGATTATCGTGGAGGTTGTACATTTCTATGTACGAAGTTTCGTAATGTAAATTAATTTTAGTCATCTTTTTTGTAGATTTGGGCTTGTCCCACCGTTTTGCAAATAAGGTTTAGGTTTAAAGAATTTTGTTCTCTGAAAACTTACTTAACGAACGTTCAAGTATTACGTTACGCAATTTTTGCAGATTATTGACACCCCCCCATGTAACGCGCCGTAACGATTTTCTGTACCCAAGTATAGTAAAACTTTTCGTGACCATCTAGTGACTCTTTATACCTAAAAGTTATCATTATGTGGTGTAAAGTATTGGAAAGTCGAAAATAATATTAACAATAACGCGTAATTCAATCACCGCCGCGTATCATAACGTTTTACAAAAGGACAAAATTTGTTACGTAATACTTGAATGCTCCCTTATAAGTACTTAAACATAACCAAATAATGTAATATGTTGCCCTGCGCAAATGACCTTTTACACCAAGGCCCACTGAGAATCCTGTCACCAACAACTCTGATTAATGATCATTTATTAATTTTTTTATGTTTATGTTTTTGTATCGCTTCTTCAGCGTTGCTTAATTTTAACGCCTTCTTTTCTTATAAGAATATCCCTACATATCAATTAATGTAGTAGACATAAATTAAAATACAATAAGTTTTTTGAATTACGTAAATATCTTTGCACCTGGTATTTCGAAAACTGTTCATTTACACATAAACGCCGTCTCAGTTGATACTTAATACAAATAAGCTCAGCAAACAGACGAGGATAGCCGTTTCACAGTACGTTTGGTGTGTTTGTGATGGATGTATCTTAATGAAGCTTCAGCATGTGTACACAAAACTTGAACCAACAATTTGCTAACTTCAGTATGTTGAGCAATTCGATTTTCGGAGAGGCAGACTGTTAAATATTCGTAACTGTACCTCGCTTTGGGTATCGATGTGAGTGAACGCATACCCTGGACACCAATACTTAAAAGCCGTGCTTTTACTCTGTACTCTCATTGATTAACCAACCATAAATTTAATAAATTATTGTCATATCGCAAACCTTTTTTTTTTTTAATGGCTCCGGCACGATTTGTGCATTAGCCAGCGTCAAGTATAGGATTTTTATAATTCGTGCTTTGTCTTTAGAAATTCGACCGTGTCCTTCATGTACGGTTTAAGCACTCGCCCGGTACCGCACAACCCTCCCAAAGGCCGAGAACAAATTTAAATTAAATTAAAACTTGCCCACGAACCGGGAATCGAACCCGATACCCCTCACCTAAACCTTGTTTTGGGCTAAGGTTTTCACAAAATGTGGAAACAAACGACGCTGATATGTGTGAAGTTAGTCAGTTTCCAATTAATGTAAAAAAGGTCGATTGAATACTGCTAATTAATTTAATTATTGGAATCGCTCTTGAGACATATCACGGACTAATCACAATTCGTACGTATATTTTTTTTACAGAACAGGGGGCAAACGGGCAGGAGGCTCATCTGATGGTAAGAGACTCATGGACTCTCTCAATGCCAGAGGGCTCGCGAGTTCGTTGCCTTTTAAGAATTGGTACGCTATATATAGTATATGCATTTACTTAATAAACGTATACATTTAATTGAATACCAACTGTAACCCTTAATTTATATATAAATTGTTTGCAGCTCACAGCTTTCTTGGATAGATTCTATGCAACTAGTATTTTTTGATTCAAATAAATAATTCCAGAGTAACTTAATATTATAAGTATCTATGGAAGATATTATAAAATGATGTTGTTTCGTTTCAAAGTTAGCTCCGTTATACGATTATTTTTAAGGTTTAGGTTAATTTAAATTAAATAAACACAAAATAAAAATTTATTACTTGTGGTGGTTTGAGGTAAGACAGTCTACGGAGACGGGAGCCATTCTCATATGATCAATCATGTGCATACGTACGAACGTATCACGCACTCTCAAATTTATCAAAATGTTTGAATCGCTGTATATTTCTAGATAGAAAAGTTTCTTTTATATGTACATCGGAAGAGTCTGGTCTCCGCATCTATAAAATATTGAAAGAATAGAATAAGGTTCACTGTTATTATTATTAAAAGGAGACAAACATTACCGAAGTATAAAAATTATAATTGAAGATGTGCCAAAAAAATACTGCCAAAATATACGAAATCCAAACAAGCGAAACTATGCGCGGAAGCAAGTTTGGACTGGGTAAGTATTGATTCATTCATTAGCTATGCGAGCCAAAAAACGGCTGTAAAATAAATTATAAATGTTATTTTTTTACATTTAACATAACGATGTTAATATATTTGCAATGTATACGAAATAAAAAGCCATAGTAACTTTCTGTTTAAACTCGACTCACACGTTGAACTTGTTTAAAGTTAAATTTCTCCAAAGATTAACTTCGTGTTAATATATCGCGATACTGAACAATGTTCGTAATCTAATTATAATTTTGCTTCCCTGTTGTTTATAATAGGACTTAAAATGTTCTTAATGTTTCATTAATTTTACATTTCTGCTCTTCACAGCTACTTAACTACACGACACGACATTTGTTTGTGTCAAAATAATAACAGTGTTCTTCAGGGCGACATGGCTACGAGACTCTATTGAGACTTGCCACAAGACAACTGCATACCTATGCAGATATTATAGTACACGAGTGTATGCGTAAGAGCATAAGTTCTTATATAAAGCTAAAGCATTTGTTTGTCTAGTTGGTCCGAATCGAAAATTGACGTGACAACTGTTTGAAGATTACTTCACCAAAGTAAGTATAATATTCGCTTCGCTTGAGTTTGAATAGGTCAAGGCAAGCCTTATATATAAATTTCAAATGATTATTTGAATCAGGGACAGTCCTTCAATAGCTATCAAGGAGTACGTTAGACATAAAGGGCAATGGCAGCCCTCTATACAAATGTTGTACCTTAGGAGTATTGGATGTACCTTAATGAACCAGTGTAAAGAATTTGTTATTTATTTAATACTGTTTTTGGATATAATTTACTAAAAAAAGTTCCCATGTTTATAATATTGGAAATGTAGTAATTAATTATTACTCAAGAATTCAATTATTTAACTATATTCATTATTAAATAATTGTAAAATATTTTTACTTAGTTTATATAGAGTGGTAACATAAAATGAGATTTTTATTATTTTCATAGATTTAGCATCTCGATACAGGATCGTGTATTGATATCTTATATATAAAATTCTCGTGTCACAATGTTCGTTCACATACTTCTCCGAAACGGCTCGACCGATTCTTATGATATTGTTTATGCATATTCAGTAAGTCTGAGTATTAGCTACTATATCTTTCAAACCCTTAAGTGATAAGGGGTGTCCACGCCAAAAAAAAATTTAATTTTTATACAAAATTTTTGTTTTTATTTTTTTATGATACAACATACAAATATTCACATACAACCCCTCTACGATCAACCCCTATTTTTAATTATAGCAGATAGTTATTTTTATTGAACTAATATACATGGCAAAACAACGTTTGTCGGGACAGCTAGTATAGCTATATAAAATATATCAGACGTTGTTGTTTTTTACTTATATTTTGTCGAATAGTATTATTACTGCTAATGTTTCATATATAATAGATTATACGAATCAGCTCGACTAAGCTACAATATACAGTTCCCAGTTTCGATTTCGTCTTATCTCCCGCTCTCCGCTGCATATAAATCGAGCTGTCGTTTAACGCGTCTTACATTTGCAACTCTATTTCACTACTAGAACATAGGTTTTACATTCTTTTAGCATGAGATAATGTTTGCATCCGTGAGTTTATCACAGCGAAATAGTCATTGTTAGAAGAGACAGCATGGTCATCACATGGAGAGAACATTCTCCTTAATTGGAGGAATTTCAAGGAATTTAATAAAGTATTCTTGTGCGTTATACAATGTGTGTGACCCCGTGTGAATCTGTATGACCTTCGCAGCCTAGCTAACTGCCCCCCCCTGAGGTCGCTAGTTCGCACCCCGACTGTACATAGTGGACTTTCTATATGCAAAATTACTTACATAAGCTCGTATGGGGGGGCATAGGGCATCCAGCGAAGTGCTGAATATAGTAATTTGTTTGGAAAGTTTCTCCGTACCATCTTATACTATCATTATTTTGTGTACTATGTATTATTACAGTAATATTTACTCAAGAAAGCCCAAAAGTACTTGAAACAGCTATTAAAACAAGGAATTTCCTTTATTACATTCTATTTCATTGTTATATAATGGACGTTAGAGATAATATGCAATTTCTCAACTCAACAGCTTCTGGGGCCCCAGTCGTAGAATATTAAGAGACATCACAAACATGCATGTCTTATACTTATACATTATGAATAATATAGTGACGCTATTATTGTAAAGGGTTTTCCCCCAAACTTCTCTATACATTTTATTTATTACTAGCAGACCGGCCAAGTGTTGCTGTGGCTAAGGTTTTTGTTATATTACATAGTAGCAAACTATTCAAGGGAAACGGTAGGAGAACACCAGTCATGGTGGTTATGCCATTAAATTGTAGCTTATGTGAAACGTTGGTACTTTCAACACAGCGCCATCTGTTAGAATTGTGACTGTCAAATCATAAGCAAATATTTTGCAATAAAATAATATTGCGGGTATAAATTATTAATTAAGATGTAAGCTATCCTAACTTTTAAGTTGGATCAAACTAAACACGGTGTGCAAATTTGATTGATATCGGTTCGGTAGTTTAGGAGTCCATAGCGGACAAACAAGTAACAACGTGACACGTAATTTATATATATATTAAGATTATTTTAAGGCCTTACAGTTTCCTTTGTCTGACATCTAACATCATAAATTTCTAAAACATGTATGGAGGCCAACCATTTTCCTTTACGTTCATTTTATTCCAACAAAAGATTCCTAATAATGGTGTTCCGTAATAATTTATTCATGATATGCAAGATGGGGTTCGAGAGGGTGCTAATGCTTCAGTTTTTATTTAACGATTTCGCGATGACGCAGTATCTTCATAATTAGTTTCGTTTAAGAATATATCGTGACTTTGATTTTTGGATGCATCTATTCATACAAGATACGCCATCTTTGTTATATCTTATTCATACCTAACGACTCTTCGCGTCATACATTAATATTCTTTATTGATACAGTACATTTATAAATAATAGCTGATGATTACTGTTTCCTTTTCAGGTGGAAAATAACATGCCATAAAGCGTTTGAAGTACCATTATAATCCCACAATGTGTTATGGGGTATTTCTGCGCATTAATTTCATTGTTTAAGATGCGAAGAGACTTATTGTGTCATAGGAAATCAACAATCAACCCGAAACACTCCTATCCGGATTCGATGCCTGGGCGCGTGGGTCTTTTATTATATGTGAAAGCTGTATTGTTAATTATAAAAAAAGAATTGGCTGATTAAATCTATGGATCTCCAGCACTAAAAATTGACTTTCAGTACTTTATTTTCAGGTGATCTGTGTTGTGTATGCTATAACCGCAGAAACATAAATAAAGCGTAATTTCAAAATTTTAACATATTTCAATTATTTTCTTCAGACATCAGCCATTATAATTATATAATATTGTGTAAAGAACATAGTCATGCTTTTTTAATTAAAAAATACTTTGTATACCTATTATGTGGATAAAGATGATATTCTTTGTTTACGCAAGTCATTGTTTAATTAAAATTTTAGAAATAATATATTCAATGTTTAAAAGATTTTAAAACTTCATTGTAGTAACGTAACACAACAAAAAAAATTTCAAAACATACAAAATAGACACGTAATCAAACATAATTCAGATTCAAAATTTCAAAATATAGGTAATATACAGTATGTAGTAATTTGTTCTGTTTTACGAACAAATACGACAAGAATGTGACGACCACAGGTAATAATTTCTCCGCCAATTTTACTTTTAAATATTCATTATAACCTACTTGAGGTTGAAGTATGTTAGAAAATATTAATAATATACAATTATTTTTAGCATTTACAGTCTTATTAATGATAATATACTCTTGTGTTCTTGTATCATTAACTCAGGTTTGTATGTATTTAATAAAATGTGGAGACTTGTTCAGAAAAATCTGAGAAAAATATTGTTTGTCTTTCAGAATCTTATTTTCATTGTAAAAGTAATTTCAGACTTCAATTACATTTAGCAAAAACATCTTTAATAGATGATTAAGACATATCTTATATAGGTATATGTTACCGGAAATGTATGTAATCCTTCATTATATACATTTTAATTGTATGTAATTCCTATAATCGCACGGAAATGTGTAAAATAAATATATATATATATATATATATATATGTATATTAGACACCTATTTCCTAAGAATCTATACATTGTCTAAATAGCAATCGTAAATGTCAATAAACTAAACCGATGATGAGCTTTATCAAATTTTTGTACACAATAATAAAAAAAATAAACTTTATAACCACAATTCTTTCTTTCTCTTTCTTCATTTTTATACCGTATAAATATAATTTTGACGCATACGTACATTTTATACAAAAAACCGGCGGACCTCCAGGCTCCTTGAAATGAGACTTCGGCAGAACTAGACTAGGTGGACTGAACACATTGTCAAGGAGGTTGGCTCCCAGTGAGTACAGAGAGACCTAGGGTGTACTGAAATCGACCAAATAAAGAGGCTGGTTTTGATGGAATTGTTAATATATCGTTTTATACTGTAAGTTATCTATTGGATTGATTGATGGATGGATTAGATTTTGCAATCTTGCACCACATTTTCGTAGGTTTTGTGATCTAAGCTCAATTAGTTGAATGTAATAATTGAAATGAATTAATGCTAGATGTCGCCACTATAATACTAAAGCATGTATTGTAAACGATTTCACAAATGCTCCTTGTTCAAATATACAATACTAGATAAGACAAAATGGATTCACAAAGTTTTAAAGTAAGTAAGAATTCACACGAATTTCAGTAGACGTTAAGAACTGAGTTCAAGTTTTGCTTTTTGAATAGTAAAATACATAGGTCCCGCGATACCTTCAATATATTCACGTACTTAAACGTAAATATATTGCAAAGTTTTATTAAGATAATGGAATTACAATTTATAATATTTTATTAATGTAACTAAACGTACAATTAAAGAAATAATAGACATCTTGCAGTACTTTATAATTTTTCTTAGGTATTAATAACGTAATGCGCTTTTCCTAAATTTTATAAAACTTTAAACATTATTTTATTACTTGGAGTAAACTAAGCAACAGGTATATGTAATAAATACCATTTTTCAATCTGCGACGGCACCTAATCTGTTACTTCGAATAAATAAAGCGATACCGATACCGTTTTTGTGTGCAATTTCGATGTAGTAAACTAAAATCAAATATTCATCGCAGTCATAAAGTACATCTAATTACTCAACAAAAATTGCACATAATCTAGTTTTTAATCAGCCTAAAAAAATTATTTCTTATAGTAGTTTTAGTAACCATTATTCTTATTTTTTATTTACTATATACTTTTACACACAAATCTTCCATGACTTCTTTACTTATACTGTTAATGTTTACTATTTTTTTCTATTATAATTATTATTACATTAATTGTCTTTTTTAGCGTCTTTGGCGCAAACTGAGCCAGAGCCAGTTACAACCACAACACACATGCATTACACACTTAAAACGTACCTTATTCCTTTTTTTCTTTCCATATTTTTTGGTTATTTTTCTTGCTTGATTATTATTATTTTGTGTGTTTGTGTGTGTGTGTGTGATAGTAGTTGAAATACTACTATCTGCAGGGTCTACGTTGCAGTCTGAAATTCAAGATTGAAAACAGGACGGAAAGCAGCATAAAGATACTTCTGTCACATTCATGTGTTTTGAAATTGACACTAGAGTGATAAGGACGAAACAAAATTTGTTTTTGCGATATTTAATATGAATTTTGTAATAAGGGAATATTTAGAAATATGTTAATATGAAAATACCTCCGCATTTTATTGAAGCATTCTTCAAATAATTTAATTATAATTTCCTCTAAGAAGGAATAAGTTATTATTCAGTACCCAGATATTCATTTTAATGAAATTGTTCTTTTGAATATTGAATTAAGTGGAATGAATGTTTGTTTTAAAGTTTTGCTTTTGAAATTTAGCAATGTTGTAAAGGGATGTATTATTATTTATTATTTAAATTATATTCGTTTAAGAACACCCACAAGATCTATATACTCACTTAACAATTTATTTAATTCACATAAAAAAGACCATTATCAGTAAATTGTTCAATGCTTTTTAGTGAATTTTAGAGTCGATTTTTTTTAAAGGAATTTATTATATAAGTTCATCATGGGGTCTACAATAATTTGATGAAAATCGTTGTATGTTCATAAAAAACATAGGAAATATTACAGATGGTAATTTTTTCAAAACTTGCTGAATTTTGTAGAAGACGTGGAGCGTCGAGTAATGAATATTTAAAGACCCCTAAGCTTACAATTGTAGTGCCCCTTTTTATACAAATATTTTCAAAGCTTGCACTTAGAGTGTTTATATTACGAACATTTTGAAGAACGAAATCCTCATGTATATTTTATCTCCATTTCATACTTTTTACATGTTTTACGAGTATATCATGGCATGTCGTTGAATCATTAAAGTTTAATGATATTACAATGATGTGGTATATAGGATATACATTACGATTTTTCAACTACAACGTTAAATGATGTGTACATGTGTCTCGACTTAGCCTCATTTAAATGTTGGGTATAGTATGAAAATGCAACTTAATTTAAAAACAGATCTATATCACTCTAATAAGGTACAATAGAATTCTTAGGCTGCTGCATCGAATTTTGCGGGCAGCGGGGCAGCGGTGGCGGCGGCGCGGGAGCGGCAGGATCTTATGCGTAAAATCAAATGGACCGGTTCTCGAAAACAGCGGCGTGGCAGCGGCGCGAGGGCGGGTAACGAGCGGTGCAATCGCCCACTCCCGCGCCGCAGCCGCCGCCGCCCCGCTGCCCGCAAAATTCGAGGCAGCAGCCTTATAGTTCCTAGTAGTGTTGGTCTAGAGGCTTGACTATTATGTGTTCGAATTGAACACCAAAATGACGAAATGATATCCCTACAGTGGCAAACAGTGTTCACTTCTTACCATAGAGATTAGCGTATATATTATGATATCTTCATATAATTGGCTTAGTTTAACGGCTAATATGAAATATTCCACTTAGATAAACGGCAGCTATGCGAAAGCGATACGAACACCTAGGCATTATTACAAGTATCTATATATATTTGAAAATCTTATGTTGGTTTGTGTACGCTTCAAAACCTCAAAAAGTTCTGCACTGATATTTCTGAATTTAAAGATGAAATTTTAGCATGATATATATTGTTTAAAATTTTTTTTTTTTTTCACTTTTTGAAGTAAAACTTCTTTAGGCGCGACTAGGGAGTTACTCAGACTTTTTTCTAACGTAAGTAAAGCTTACACTTTTTGCTTATAGTCTGTGTAGTTTCCGCTATTTAAAAATAACATCGATAGCGCGTTTTATAAGTCGGTCAGCGCCATCTAGTGGTGTTGAACTATCTAGTTGAACTGATTTAAGTCAGTTTATTGGTAGCGTTTATTTAGGATAGCATTCACTTGTTTTATTTGAAGTATATTTATATTTAAAACGAAAATCCATACTAGTAACGTGACCAAATTAAAATTCCACTAAAGAGGGAAGGTTCCCATCCTAGCTTGCTTTTCTTTTGTTATACATACGGCCAGTTTTTTCGGTTAATTTCGTATTTTACCATTTTGGAAGAAGTTAATTAATACCAAATTAATAATCCTAAAAATCTGGTCTTTGTTATATAAAAATAACAAAGTTGTATAAGAGCAAAGTGAATAAATAAAAATTCAACAGTTTTAAAAAAAATATTTTAAGTTGCTAAGATTTTTGAAAATCTCTAAATATACTTATTGATTTATTACTTTTAAAATAAGTAAATTAATAAACAAATTTTCTGACGATTGCGACATTCTATAATATTCAATAACAAGGATATATTGACATGTGCTGATCTCACCTTCTTTTGAATAACATTTGTAAAGCACATGAATAATAAATATAATTAAATTATAATATGGTATTTGTTATTTAAGTTAATATTTAATCATTTCAGTGATATATTATGCCGTCAACGCCAAAGAAGTTTACTTCAATTGCGCGTAAAGGTTACACGCATACACTTTTTTTTGCACAAGTACCTATTGCAAAATTAAACTTATATGAAATGTATTCTTTGTTTTGTTTCCCATTTCTCAACCATAAAACAATGTGCCACAGCGAAGCGTGGCAGGGTACAGCTAGTTAAATATAAAACTGTTTACAAGATTAACTAACTAACACATCCTAATCCTTCTATTTTCAATACAGGCCGTAAATCCGAATGTTCACCAGATGATAAAGGACCCAAACGCCGTTGGCGAGCGTCCATATCATAAATCAAATTCCATTACGTATTCTTTTTCACATATTTTAAAATTATGTAATTTACGACCACTAGAGAAGATTTCTGCTTTTACATTTGGCGAGCCATATGAGGTCTTAAATAATATTGATTAAGGAGATACTGAAAATAGATCTAATATATAAAATTCTCGTGTCACGGTGTTTGTTATTAAACTTCTCCGAAATGGCTAGACTGATTTTTGTGAAATGCTGCATATCGGTTAGGTATGCGAATCGGACAACATCTATTTTTCATCCCCCTAAATGTTAAGGGTGGTGCACCCAATAATTTTTTTAATTTAGAAATTTTTTTTTTTTTATAACAGCATACAAAATACATACAACCCTTCATTTTTACGTCAAACGACGTTTGCCGGGTCTGTAGTAATATATAATATATACATATATATAAAAATTTTTTCACTACTAAGTCAATATGAAAATGAATTTATGCAATGACATTATAAATAAAATTAAAACGTTTAATATTACACCAACTAAATGCTGCCAGCATTAAGTGTACACTGCTACAGGGACCAATTTTTTTTATTTTAATTTAGTTTTCTAAATATTTTTTTTATAATTATTATATTTGGGTACATACTAAGTTAAGGTTATATTAAAGGCATCTTTACATGTGCTACAGAAGTCTGATCACTGACTTGTCTTTAAAAAACGAAAACATAAAAGAAACGGATACAAATTGAGACCAAGGATTACGTTATAACTTCATGAGTTGTTGCAACAATCACAATGTTAGGTAGATGTCTAGGAGATTGATAAAAAATATACCCATATAATGAATCTAGTAGTAATGATGTATGATTATGAATTCAATAAAGTTGGTATCTGGCTACGTTGTACAAAGTATTATACTTAAAAAAATGAGCTAGCCTTTGGATTCCCAATTATACCAGTTAGGGGATATAAACTTTTTAAACAAGAGTAAGGTTGTATCAGTTTGAGGTATATTTTATTTTTATTTAATATTTATTAAAAGAAATATTTTTATTTAATATGTTTTATGCATTTTGCCAAATAGTACCGAAAGGAGTGTTCTAAGTGTAATTGAAAGATAGATTAAAACTAGAAGAATTAAAAGACATGACAAAGTTTAAAAATGCTGTTACTTCTAGTAAAAGATTGAAATGCAAATGGATAGGACACATTATGAGAGAACACATAAATAAAAGCGACGAATGGCTTTCTTACAAAGAAAACAAGGAAGACAAGTAAAAAGATGGGAAGATGATATAAGTAGAGCAGCTGGACCTATGTGGCTACGTAAAGCTAGACACCGAGAAGAGTGGAATCTTTTAAAGGGGCCTTTGTCCAACGACAAGCTGTAAAACAGAAATCAACCGACTTGCCGATTAATGAAATGTGTTTATAGTACTTCAAATTTTTATCTTCCAGTATAAGTATTATACAGCAATAAAGGCTATTATTATTACTATTCTATGCATTTTGGAGACCGAATTTATTGAATTTCGGAAGACTCAAACTCAAAATACCTTTATTCATATAGGTAACCAAGTACACTTATGAATGTCAACAGAAAGGATGCTAAATTCTAAATTTACGTTTACTACCTGTTTGCAAGTCAAGGGCGTAGAGCATGCAAGAAGAACTGGCAAGAAAGATAGTCTTGGTCCATCTATTTATGTAAATTTGTTTTGTTACTATTTTATATATTTAATAACTTTCCACTTCCTAATATGAAAATTAAATAGAAAACTCGTATAAAATTGTCGTCGCTACAATTTTATTTACAAGTGTGCTTTAATTAGCGTATCTCATTAGGGAGGTGAATTATTTCAGAGTTACGTAGAATAACCGCAGGCAGATATTTTAGGATAATTCAGACGAAAGGTTTTATTTGGTATTAGATGAAAACAAATTCCTATTTTTAAAAAGGAATTATATTTTTGTGTGTCCAAACACAATTTGACTGAATGAAAATCATTAAAACAATTCAAAAATACTTATTAATGGTAATTCTACTTGAATCATTTATTTATTCTTAACCGACATTGTAATAATAACAATAATAAAATTATAAAAATGAATAAATAGAAAATTAAAACAAAATTAAAAATGGTCTCTGTGGCAGTGTGCCTTTAATGCTGGCATCTTAGCGCTGTATTCGTTGAGGAAAGCACCAGCTCTAGATCACCAGTACTATCTAACAGGCGCCAACATACAGGCGCCTGTGCATTTGTACCCCACGGCCCAAGAGTCCCTACTCCAAAGAGAACAAAATCAAAATTGGAGACTCGTCTATTGGTTGCCTACTAAATGCACATGCGTAAACTGACCATAAACTACATATTTATATGCTCTAAAGTCTAATATATATTATACTATATAATAATATATACGTAAGTGGGTCAATTGTTTTAAAGCAATGAATTAAAAACTACCGATTACGTCTTTATCATATTTATAATCCAACCGTTGAAAACTATTTATAGTGTTAATGGTTTACAGTTGAATGGAAAATTACGGTGTCTGTTCACTCCGAGTGTCGAAATTAAAAATCCGGATTTCGAAGTGAATAAAGCTTAATTTTAAAATGAGATACCTTTTATTGAATATTTTTTAATGAAAGAGTACGACAGTAATTTTTGTTTAACTATATTTAACGATGGTATAATAATTTTCATTCGAAATAGTAATGAAGAAACGGTGGTATATCCTTTTACTCAAATTAAGTAAGACTGGTTCTTGAAGACATAACTGGCGTGTTGCGTTTGCCTGTGTTTGTTCAATAGCATCTCTCAATCAACACGCGTAGACAAATACGTCATGTATACGTACAATAAGAAACTAACGTATGGTCTTTTGTTTTACATTCTAAATCCCAGATCTAGCTTTATGACCTTATAAAATTTCGGTCACCTAGGCGCCAGTCACTAAATAAATACCGATAACAATCAGGCCATCGTAGTGGCACTCCAAATCCTCTTTGTGCAGCTGCTCTAAATGTTAACTACTTATTGCAGAACATTTATATGTTGTAACATCATATAACATAAAACAAAATCAATAAGAAGATTGCCATGGCCATTAACAAAGTTCATAATCCTGGCTGTTGAAGCCAATATAGGCTATTGAATAAATTCTAAGCCTGTGACTCTTTTTTTATATGTCTCAAACTAATAACAGGAATTTGAAAGGCCGCAGGCGCCACTCACGAAATAAGGAAAACCTAGCCAAACGTAAATTCATCTCGTAAAAGCTACATGCCATTTTTATGCATTATGCATTGCTTTATTCATGATATTGTTGTGCGTCTAGATCATAAAATGTATCTTTTAGATTAACAGCAACATGTTGCAAGATTATTTTAAAACATTATTATTTAAAAATTTATTAGCCTATTCCTATTAAAGATCGTACTTAAAGTCAACCATTACACCTTGTAATTTATTAATTATCTCTAATTGTCTACGAATTTAAGGTCTGATGAAGTAACTTCAGATTGAATGGCAAAAAAGGCGTTTTTGGGGTTTTCACTGGAAATCTTTTTACCTAGCTTTTTATTGGAATAGAAGATAATAAACTCAAATTTTGGGGTGAAATACGGAAAAAAAACTATAAAAACATGATATATATAGCATCGTTCCAATTTCTCTACAAACATTACCAATTCAGAATTTATGAAAAAAATGCACAGATTCAAACTAAAACAATTACTTGGCCCAACATTGACATTAATTAAAACTTATCTAATTTTGTTCGGGATTCGCGACTATTGTAAACGCTATTTTAATTACTTGATTAATTATTTTATTATTATCTGCGACAAACAGTATTTAGTCATTAAAATTTTGTTTGTTCACAGCAGTTATTTCAGCTATCAAGCGCTCGTTAACCTAGTTAACTGTTAATTAATGTCATGTTATGAAAATTCAAAATTTTAACATTCACGCATTTATTTGTGTCTAGTTTAAAGTGTAGTCATACAAATGTGTGCCTACGAATCACGATGTCATACGTCATCGAAGTCACCGATAAGGATATACCACTTCTGAACATCTTCTCGACCTTACAGGCATACAGACCAGTCAGTGCTTACACTGGTCCAGGATCCTCCCTTTAAGTTGGAGAAACCATCCATCTTTCACAAAAGTTTATTCTGCTATTAAAATAATTAGGTTAAAAAAAATTACCTGCGCTTCCACGCGTAAATTCAATCATAATTTTATATAATTCTTTTATCGGGGAGTGGTCTAAATATTATAAGAAATTTAAAAAATATATTAGGAGAATTCCCGTGAGTCAATATCATTAATCAACGCGTACTTCCCAAAATTTTCCTCAAATAAATCAAGCCCGAATTCTATTAAGTGCAAACGTACATTATTCTTCTCAAATTCGATAGTCGATATTTACTGCTTTGGGCACTCAACTCCACTTTACCAACTATCGCCTTCACGGTAAATTTAACAGTTCATCCATTGGAAAGCTTTGACAATCTCTTTAACGAAGATTGTAACATTATTGTTTAACCTTCAAAGAATTCGAGCGATTTATTTTATATTGTGACCAGACTACAACTTGTCTACTGTTTTTTTCCCTTTATAGATAAAGTTTATTATTAGTACTATGTTTTTTTGTAAGTTTAGGTCAGCACCGGTTCTTGATCCTGGTGCCTGGGCGTAAGCAAAGTAAGTACACGTTTTTACAACACCTTGCGACGGTGTGTTCCACAGAACATCAATTTTTTTTTATATGAAATGGAATTCAGCGGAAATTCACGTTTCACTACTTAAAAAAACATTCTCGTCCGGCCCTAGCCTTTAAATACGGTATTACATTGAAATCCCTTTAACGAAACGGGTTGGATTATTATGAAATTATCTCGCCCTGTAATAAAGCCTCCTTCAGACGATACCGTTACCAAAGATTTAGGGGCTTTCATTATCGTTACGGTGAAAACTAATTTGTGAAATTTACGATTTCAGTACAACTTGAAAGAGTTAAAAAAGACAGAGTATATTTCAATAATAATTTTAAAATATCCTGGCAAAGTGTGGCTATTAGTGGAACCTGTTACTTCTGCCTATAAGATCAAATCCTTACACAATAACATATTTTTCGCAGGGGCAAGCCGGTTTTTCAACTCACATCCTCAAAGTAGCGCATCTACAAACCTTACTCTATCTCTAGGCTATAAGATAAACAATGAGACATCGTGTAGTAACGTTCGCTATCAATATATTTTTATACAAAGCCGACAGACTGACTGGCGGCAGTATTTATTGCCTCGTCAAAGCACAATAAACGCGAAAATGGTAAATAACAAATAACCATCAGAAAGAGGAGACAAGTTAATCAATAACCTGCCGTTGTGATTCATCTAAGTAGCTTTTCAATAAACATCAATCTGTGCCGATTGGCCGACATCACATGCATTTGAACAAATACTTTTAGTAAAACAAATACACAGAATTTTTCACCAAATTTATACATAAATAATCTGTTCATTTGTTATATTTTTATTCTGTACCAGCTGTCAAGTGTCACAGTGACAACTAATAATATTATATTGAAGACATATAATCATTACAAATTATCACATTGATTGGGTCCTTGTTCATAAAGGCTGGTTACCATGTCTCATTATATTTTTGATTTTTTTTTTTAATATAATAAACCCTGAAAGCATATCTTTTATTTAATTTTATATAACTAATATCCATTTGCAAACAACATACACCTGTATTAAAGACTTATTGTAAATATTTAAAAGTCTGCAAGTAGCAATTACCAGTAACTTTTAAGCGTATGTAGTTTTATTAGAATTTAAGAGGAAAATACTTGGCTTTAATTGAACCTTTATTAATCACTTAATGATGTATACTCCTACTCGAACATGAATGCACAGACTACTATGAACGTAAAGTTTGACACAAATTTGTAGTGTCAGTTTTTAATGAAATAAAAATAGTGTTGTGAAAAAGTAAATGATTGAAAAAACTCTTGAATTAATGATCGGTGATGGCACTAGTCACCACGCTGCGCTTTGTAATAAGCCGTCAAAAAACTGATTGTAGTTACATACTACTAGTACCTAACTAATATCAGAGCACTGTTATACAATTTTAAAATATAAATAATATTATTTTATAGTTTGAAATGATTAACTATTCACACTCATTGATCATTCATCTGATTGAACAAGAACTGAACGTATCACTATTACTTTAAGTATGGCAACATTATTTTACAAAGTGACATTAGCTACTGTCAGTTGGCTTCGTCTAATTAAAAATACGACTATAGTTAATAATGCCTTCATATTTTATGGTTACATGAACAGTTTTCCATGTGCTTTAAATTGTAAGGGTTACGGCTTTTTGAGAAGGCTATCAAACCCTTTCTAGTTAAAGAAGTTGGTTAAAACGAATGAAATTGTATACTGTCTTAGCTATATAACAAATCATCTAATTCTTGGAGCTTGTTGAAGCTTATCGCATTATCTATTTGGGAAATTGTTTAAAAGGAGAAATTTCGAAATCGATTACACATCTCATTGAATTTTTTGATAAATGATTTAGTCTTAATTTCCCAAATTACAAATCTCTCGGAACGTTAAAAACCACTTGAGCGGCAATAAACGCTTTAAAAATGGCATAATAGAAAAATTTACTTCGCAGAACATAAAAATTATATAACAAAGAGCCACAGGGCGCGGACTCAAAAGAGGAAATTGCACGTCACAGCTTTCTTCATTTTATTCAAAGCAATAACTTAAATTCCTCTAGAGAAGGGAATTTGCAATTGAATAAACTGCTACTTCTAATTTATTACGTTATGAACTACTATGAAATACTATTTGTATCTATTTTGCTTATTGGCTAACATTTCGTCATATTACGTTTTGTTATGAAGACATGGGTATTAGCTCGAAGTAGATGTTACTAAAGGCATCATCTATTAATGTTAGAGGCCCCTAAAAGGTAAAAAAGATTATTATTTATTCAATAAACAAAACTATAACATTATTCTTAAATATAATATAAGGTATATAAATAAGTATTACATGAGGTTTTTTATTTCAATTTATTCAACGGGCTGTTCTATGAGTAACGATGTAATTATAGACTAAATACTATTACTGTAATATACATTATATATTGTGGAAATGTATAAATCAACGATCGTTGTAACAATTTTTAGAACGACAGAAGTCACTTTAAAGGCACCATAAAGACAGGCATACAATGAGTCTTACATTAAGAGGTAACTTTTGGCATTACAGAAATGAAATAATAATTATATAGAGATAAAAATATAAGGGAGACGTTATTTTATATATTTTTTTTTTACAACCACGTAATTTTTTTACGTTAGGAAATGCTGTTACGCACATCCCTGCGGCATTTTACTCCAGCAGAGATTATGTGGGACTCAAACTCCGGTCGTCGTTTCCTTTCCGGAGCATCTGAATCGTTTTGACGCTGACACTCCGCACTCTTTTTGAGTCATGACGGCCTCAAAAAAGGCCTTGAGTCTTCACCTACCACAACTTCCTACAAGTGAATTAAGTGTAAATTTAGCGTCATTTTTTTTTGTTTTTATTCTATTTGCTTCTATTACCAAATTGTTTTGAAGTCACTCAATAATACTTATTAGTATGAAAGTTATAATAGCAGTGACTCAAGAGCTATTGTAATCTGTCAAAATCTTAGTTTACATAAAATCTGAGATAAAAGTCAGCTTTATCCAGTAAAATATTGCCTTTATGTAAGCACGAACCGCACTGTTATCCTGAGCTGAACATACATTTTGAATTACGGTTAAACTTAGAACATTTTCTAGTCATATTTACTGCATTTTTACAA